>JBBPDA010000039.1:8571678-8590035 GCA_037974385.1 Arnoldichthys spilopterus
TGTGTATTAGAATCAGAATCATGTTTATCAGAATCAGAATCGTGTTTATTGGCCAAGTGTGTGAGCGAACACATACAAGGAATTTGTTTCCGGTCGATGGCGTCGCTCAAGTACAACAGTATAAAACACAACAAATATAAACGACACAATGAACAATATAATAAACTTTATACAATCTAATGTATAAATACGTAATATGGATTAATATTAATAAATATAAAGATGTTAAGTGTTAACAATGTATATACATATTATTTGAACATATGTTTATACTATTAACCTAAATATATGTATGAAGATATGTATGCGTATATATACATATGTGTACACACTCATATATACATGTATATGCATACATACACACACACACGCACATACACAAAGTGAGCCATTTATAATTGAGCCATTTATAATTACATTTATTGATTATTATTATTTATTTATTATATTTTTGGTTGACTAGCAGCTCCTAATCCAAGTCTAGGTTTACTGGTGTGACAGGTTTTCTTCGTAGACTAGAAGGCACAGTATATGTCGTAGTATATGTAGTAGTTTTAATAGTAGTAATATTGTCATAGTTGTGGTTATTATTGTTGTTAATAGTAACAACAACAACAACAATAATACTAATAACAGTAATTCTTGAATTTTTTGTTTTTAAGATTATCCTCCCAGAAGACTACCCAAGCGCATCACCTCCATTATACCAAATAAAGTAAGTGCAGTGTTTTTGTATACACTGCCTCAGTATGACGTCATGAAAGGACCGATATGTTCTGTTGCCTGTTCGCTGCTGTGTGTAGTCATTTCAGCTAAAATTGTCTGAGCACTTATTTGGTGCAGTAGTAACTCTGTGCTGCTGGTTCTGGTACAGGTGTTAGGCCATAGCCCTGTGTGTAATGATGATCGCGATCCATGTTGAATAACTTTGTGAAGGAAACCACAGCTGGTACCTGACCTGTTTTCGTCTGTTTTCCAGTGCAGGATGGCTAAGAGGATCCGACAGGATCAAACTCTCCAACAGCCTGGAGGAACTGTACCTGTAAGCACAGCATTAGCAGTTCTCACAGCTTTTTCACTCGAAGCCACCGTCTGATATCCAGGTTCACTCCAAACTCCAATCATGTGGTTTTCCTGTGCATTTACACTCAGCTGCTCCAGTTCAGTCAAGGCAGCTGATAGTGGCAGACTGATATCACACACATCAGGAGAAGGTTTGAAACATGAGGTGGTGCCAAGTGTAAATGCGCCTGTTCATCAACTGTGCCAGGACTGTTTAGTGTAGGACTTTCCACCCAACCCACCACAAAGGCTACCATTAGCCATAAGACGATTTAAGGGACTTAATTGTTTAAACATGATGTAACATTAAGTATTAGGGGCGTAACGATGAATCGGTCTGTATCGATGCCTCGACCAAAATCGTGCATGATCCAATGCATTGGTGTGACGCATAACATGTAGTTGCTTATGACGACACTGCTATACTTAAAATGTTCACATTGGAAATGGGAATGTAGCAGATTGTGGAAAATTCCATCATAATTCATACTGGCTGCAGACCCCAGTATCGAACCCAATGAATCGAATCACATAGAACTGAATCGCATCACTACAAATTTTAAGATATTGAAAATATATCCTTCTATTAAAATCATCAGAGCAGATCGAATCAAATCGTGAATTGGCACCGTCTGAAAAGATTTTGCATGCTTATTCCTTACAAGTGTAGTGGTGGCCAAGTGGTTAGGACGCTGCCTTTGGGACCTGAAGGTCGCAGGTTCGAGTCCCGGCCCGGGCACTACTGAGGGACCCTTGAGCAAGGTACCGTCCCGCTACACTGCTCCCCGGGCGCTGTTGGTAGCTGCCCAAGCTGCACATGTGATGGGTTGAACGCAGAGGTCACATTTCGTTGTGGTGCTTGAGTGTGTTCACAATGACAAATAGTCACTTTCACTTTCACAAAGGTGAGTGTTATTGTGTTTCATGTTTGTGACCAGGTGTGTAGTTTTGTAGTTAATGAAATAGGTAGACAGTGGAATTGAGAGGCGCAATTCTGTATTACTGAGCAGGGTCTACACCTAGTAATGAACAGTTGTAACATTATCACGTTATCATATTGCTTTTCGATCAGTGTTGTCTAGATATTAATCACATCATGTTAACAAACCCCATTTACAGAAAAGTTGTGACATTTTACAAAATCAGACAATGGTGTCCACGACAGTGTTGAGCAGCTGAAGTCTTTTTTTTATGGACAAAATGTCAAATTGCACAACTGCTACAATTAGTCTCCTCAGTTCCAAAATTAATACAGTGTGTAATTAATAGGAGAGGTGATGTAACACAGTGGTAAACACACCTCTGTCCCAGCTTTTGTTGAGTGTGTTGCAGCATCAAATTCTAAATGTGTGTGTGTATATACAAAATGAAATTGGTCAGTTAAACTATTGAAAATCTTTACTTTACAAAAAAAGGTCACATGAACTTTTCACAGAATTTAGTTTTTATAGCATTTTGGAAAATATCCCACCTTTTCTGTTAATGGGGTTTGTCTTTCACCATGCACAGATAGTTTTCTGAGCTGTATTTGTTCTATCGTGACAGGGAAAATGCTGGAGAGAGCATCCTTTATCTCTGGGTGGAGAAAATCCGAGATTTCCTGACAGAAGGGCTGCGGTGTGAAAACACAGGTAAAGTCACAGTCAGATTGTGTAACAGGGTTCATCACATCATACACCAGGTTCTTTGCCTTTCCTTTCCAAATTATTTGGGTGTGTGGCACCACATTAATAAGCTAAAAGTGATAATAATATGACTGTCTTATATTACTTGTATCTCCAAAATGATCATTTTTAATGAGAAGGAAAAAAGTTCATAATGTGTAATGGAATTGAATGTAAAAGATTTTTTCTCTTCAGTTTTGACCTGTTTCTACTGATCTGCTCATCATGAAATATTGCTGCTCATCACAGAAAACAAGGGTCAGCAGCTCTCAAATTATATACAAATGTAAACATTTACAAAAGTGAAGAAGGCTTTAAATATTTAGAAATTCGATCAGTGTTATTTCTTAAACTCAGTAACTCACCCTGAAGTAAATCTGCTTGGGTGCAGAGTAAATTGAGTCACTGGGTTCCCTTATCAAGGCGGATCGTGCTTTGAGGAGCAGCTCCTTTATCAGGAAGTTGCAGACACTTAGCTGCTGCAACCTTAGGGTAGAAAATAACTGATGCAGCGAGCAAACTCTTGGGCTGCATTTCTGGCAGAACTTTTAATATAATATGTTTATCAATAACCATGTGCTCTGTAGCTCAACCTTGTGAAGTTTATACCTCTGTTTGGTCTTATATACAGATCAGACATAACATTAAAACCAGTGACCGGTAAAGTGAATAACACTGACTAGTTATTTCATTACAATGGCACCTGTCAGGGGGTGAACAGTGAACAGCTAGTTCTTGAAATTGATGTGTTGGAAGCTGAAAAGATGACAGAGCATTAGGATCTCAGCCTCTCTGGCAAAGACCTTATTGTGATGGTTAGACGATCGAGTCAGAGCATCTCCAAAACGGCAGGTCTTGTGGAGTGTTCCAGGTGGGCAGTGGTTAGTACCTACTGGAAGTGATCCAAGGATGACCACTGGTGAATGGGCGATAGGGCAATGGGCACCCAGCTGCCAAAACAGCTTTTTGTTGCATTGTTTTTTTTAAACCAACTGTTTTATATATATATATGTATCCACCTATTCAGCCCATCACAGTTTAGCCCCACCCATCCACTGGGAGTGTTTTAGCTTGAGTTGCTTTTTGAATAATGTACAATACCTAGCAGCCTGTCGGAGAAGAGGTCATTTACATACATCTTAAAGACACAGTAGCAAATAAAACCTGTTTAAATTTAAGATCAGAAAATATAAATGTAACAAATGAACGTTTGGTTTCTGGTGCATACATGTGAAAAAGTATAAACCAGGCGGAATCAAATCAAATACTAGAAAAAAGCAGAAAAATACAGCGAATAGGCTTTTGATTATTTTTTTTTTAATGTTGAAATCACAAGAAAATGGCTTTAAATGTTTTGCTGCTTATATTCTGCTAATCACTGTTTGGTCCTTCAGTCCCTGACGTAAAGGAAAGACACCGGCTGGAGCAAGAGCTGCTTAGCTTCGGTCTCTTCACACACTAGGTGTCAGTGTTTTGTTACAAAATCACTTGGCACAGCCCTCACAGCTCTTGGGCTTCCTAAAATGATTAAAACCAGGCTTTCATTCAGAAGTGCTGCTCCTGCTAAGATCATTTAGCAGGCTGTGGCTCTGCCAGTTCTTTAGACATGAAATGACCTGATTATGTGAAATTGCCCTGCCTTGCTTGCTCAGTGGCCATTGGTTACTCACTAATGCCAGATAATGAGGGCGGGGGCCTGGGACTTTTTGGCTTTGAGCTTCTTGAACTGTCTCGTATCTTGCGTTGCATGATCAATTAGCTGCCCAACTACCGATTTGTGTCTAGCACCGCTTAGCACTTGATATTAGGCAGTTTACATATAGAATATTATACGTAGAGGTCATTCAGTGTGCTTTAGGGATATAAAAGAAGCATAAAAAGAAAAGGTAAAGCTAAAAGGATAAAAATGCAGGATTTTTATGCTGGTATAGGTAAAGTAGTGCTAACTGATTACCTGGAGGCAGCAGAAATGGTAGATCTGATCTTTATGGGAAACTGGTTCCAGCAGGGGGCAGTAAAATGACTAAATGCCAGTTATGACTGTGGTTCACTGTGTTCTGACACCTTTCTATCATAGTCAGCATTAACATTTTGTACAGGAGCTCCCCTTGTGATTGGAACAGTCAGGCTAGCCTTCACTCCCCACATGCATCAGTGAGCCATGGGTGCTCATGGCCCTGTCACCGAATCACCAGTTGTCCTTCTGTGGATCACTTTTGGTAGGTACTAACTACTGCACACCTATAACACTGAAAAAAAAAACAATGAAACAAAAAAGTGTTTTGGCAGCTGGGTGCCCATTGGCCTATCGCCCATTCACCAGTTGTCGCCCTTGGATCACTTCCAGTAGGTACTAACCACTGCCCACCTGGAACACTCCACAAGACCTGCCGTGTTGGAGATGCCCTGACATAGTCATCTAGTCATCACAGTAAGGCCCTTGTCAAAGTGGCTCAGATCGTTACGCTCGCCCAAGAACTGACTGTTCCCTTGCTGCCTAATACATCCCAACCAAATAGTCAGTGTTATTAGAGTTATTGTATTGTTATAGCTGATTGGTGTATATTTAGGGCCCAAACCATGGACTAATACTGAAAGAGTGCAGTGTAAAAATGAAACCTTCTTACATGATCTTAAATCTAGTCAATGTATATGATATTTCTCTTTTTGGGATTGTGCCCCCATAGTTTTTTATTTGGTAGCTTCTAAATTAAATATTGCGTCAGTTTCCTGCCAAATTTATATATTTTTTGCTTTAGTTAATGAATACATTTTGAAAATATGGATAAATACATAAAGTAGGCCGTTCTCAATCTAAATACCGGGAGATGGGACAGACCGCATCCACCAACAATGGCATATTGCTTGGTCTGTGTGGCCTCTCTTCGGATTAACAAGGGAGCACACCGAAAGATGTCGGTACGCCAGGGATCACTGATGGACAAAATGCATCTGCGCTGGCGCCACTGAGAGCAGCTCGGCCTCTGTGATCTTACATAAGGTCTGTAGGCCTACTAAATCACCACTGTCCTCAGTGAGCCTCGTGATTAGGTTACCCTTCTCACTGGTGACACTGTTACTAATGGCAGGTGCAGAACAGGGGTCGGACGCCCCTGCTTTTAGAGACCAGACCCTGTTTTAAAAGTTCCTGGCTGGGCTCATCTGCGGAAATAACCCAAGATTTTGTGGTAAGGTGTGTGTGTGTGTGTGTGTGTGTGTGTGTGTGTGTGTGTGTGTGTGGGGTGGTGCATTTTCTTAAGCTTGTATGCTGCTTCTGCTTGGAGCATCTGGGCTCTGTTTCTTAAAGGAGAGGGTGCAGTGACTCACACTTGGGGTAATCTCACAAGCCAGAGTCTGCCTTTCATCAGGTAATGAGGCCAAGAACCGCCTACTTTGACAGAAGTGGGCCATTGGACTGGCACGCAAATGGGTTCATAGATTGTTGCTTTTGTGCGACATGTACATACCTGTCAATCTAACTGTAGTAAAAACAGGGGAACGAATGATGAAAAATCTGTAGAATTTGGAAAAACCCATTTGTCATTGAGCCCTAAGAGGATGAGAAGTCCGAGCACGTGTGTAGGTTTTCGTTGTCCTGAGTGCTGCAGCGCTTCTTGAGAGCCAGACGCTGATCAGCATTTCAATGACAAACTGAAATGTAGTTTGGGAGGTTTCTCTGTTGTGGAGGACGGCTGTTTAGCTGCTGCTCGATTTTGCTTAGCGTTTATCTTGTGATCTGGTCAGTTATTTGGTCGAGACCATTTTAGGTCCCTGTATCTAGCTAAAACATGCACTGAGCTTAACTTTTGCAGTGAGTTTCCTTACCAGAAATGAGACCAAGGCTGCTGGTTGCAGGTGGTTCTGTTGCACACGGTTTGAACACATTTTATGGATGTTTTAAGAAAATCCAAGACTTTGATGTTTGTTAGGTTTTGTGTTCAGAGTTTTATAATAAAAAGAGATCTTGGCTGTTTGATAGAGGCCTATACTTAAAAAAACGATAGTATTGTTATTATTGGGCCAAATGATGATGTGTCGTTTCACAGCGTGTCAGAGTAGTGTTTCCTCAATCTCTCTTCTCTTCCGTTCAGGAGGATAATACTTTGCTTATGAAAGTAAGGGTGGACACAGACGGAGTGGCACAGGGATCAAAGTGGTCAGTATGATGAGCATGAGCTCTGAGCTCTTAGTCCCAGAACCACTGGGGTGTTTCCTAATAGGCACCTTATCTCTGAGAGAACCCAGATGGGCCGTGTGCTCTGCAGCACCGAATCCTGCAGCAGTGAAGAAAAACGGTCATGGTTTTTTGGCATATTTTCATTTCCGGTTTGGTCTTGTTTTACAGCTTTAAGGATGAACATTCTCACATAGTGAAGGGAATTGGGATTGACTCTTGACCGAAAATGGGGTCTCTGTCCTAAAAGCTGCATCAGCTCCAGTTACCCAATCTTTTTGTTTTTTATGATCCAATGCAGCTGTTTGTCAGTCCAACGTATCAAGCCGGTTTAAGGAGGCAGCAGCAGTTACTAGTGTACAGTCGCCGTAGTGACTTTCAGTTCGGTGAAACATAGGGCTCAGTAGGAGTGAGCGGATTCCAGTGGCAAGAACTTCAACCAGAAGTAAGGTATCAGAATGGGTCAGCCTGGTCCAGACAGCAGAATGGGACAGGACCCGATATCTCAGGGGTAGCATGTGTAGCTCAACAGAGAGCTAGAGAGAGACTCCGAGAGAGACAGAGAGAGAGACAGAGGCCGAGAGACAGTGTGAGTGAGTGAGTGAGTGAGTGAGTGAGTGAGTGAGTGAGTGAGTGAGTGAGTGAGTGAGTGAGTGAGTGAGTGAGACAGACAGAGAGAGACAGAGAGAGCGACAAAGCGAGAGAGTGAGAGAGAGAGAGAGAGAGAGAAAGAAAGGCATTTCTAGATGGAGAAAAAGAAGATGATTTAACCAGTTATAGGTGAGGCGCAGTCAGAAGATTTGTTGTCATAAATGACTCCATATCACAGATAAGACATTTATTGAGTTAAAAATATGATGTTCCTCATTCAGGACCTTCATTAGATGTCAGATGGCATCCAGCGTTGATTTTTGATGAAGGCTCTGTATACAGGCCAAAATATTACACTGTTAGGTCAGTAATGTGTTTTTTCTATTCTACAGTACAAATGCTGTACACTGTATCATGCTACAGTGAACATCTGCCATTCATACTGTGCATATTTAATTTTTCAGGTCTCTTACTTTAATCAGAAGTTCGTTCATCACGCTGATGTTATGTGAAGGTCGACCTGAATCTGAATAATAGATTTTTTCCCATTTATTCCAAAGACGAACTGCAAACTTCAAGCTCCGCCAATTTTATTGACACTGGACCATGCAATAGGATGAAACCTCTTGAGCAAGACCGAAATCTTTTTGAATAGCGAATGCGTGTTGGAGTCAATTACTCTGGCCGTGCACTAAACCTCTGTTGCTCATCTTCTCAGCATTAGTTAAAGCAAGCAGAGTGACGTGGAACAAATGCATATCCATGCAGTGAAGTAGAATTTAGCCCATTATTTTAGCAACAGTGGGCAGCCTGCAGTCTCGGGCCTACATACATCCATCTAAAAGAGTTTCTCTTCGTAAGTAGTGCGGCCTCTCTGTCTGAACCAATTGTTCTGATTATTTCTCTAAAATCTCCCCTTCCTTTGAACATAATATTCTCCAGAATTATTGTATGGAGGATATTGGATTTGAGGCTTTGATCTTGCAGTCTTGATAAAGTTGCTTTGGAAATGAAAAGAGTAGAGTGCTGCGATGGAGGTGGGTGGTAGTGCAATAGCGTTTCTGTCTCTGGCTCTCTCCGGACACCGGCAAGATCTAATCGGGATCTGTGAAAGGCCTTGACAGACTCCGTTAATCTTTTTCAGTGTGCCTCTAATAGACTCCATGAGATGGGTGGCAAGTTCATAATCAACTTGTGTCCTTTTTTACCACTCTTGCTTTCCTTCTCGCTAAATTAAATCCTCTGGAGGCTTTATTTGTGTCTGCGGTGGACTGAGATTTTGTTGGTTAAACCAGCACGCGTTAATATTAATGATGCGCAGGCGTTTGGCCTGAAAAGTGCTGGGGACCATATGAGTCATATTTGTCGCCCGGGGATGGTGATTATATTTGTTGATGTCTGGTGGTCGGTGGGGATTGCATTTGTGGACCTTGTGGGGACAGGGGTGCAGACAAAACTGATCAGTTTGGTGGATGTGTCCCTGGCATCCTCGGCATAAATTATGTCTATATAATGATGTATAATAATTCCTATGGAATGATATTTCTTTGGTTTGTTATTGCTGTCCAGTGTCGACCAGATGAGGATGGGTTCCCCTACTGAGCCTTGGTTCCTCCCAGGGTTTCTTCCTACAGCTTAGGGAGTTTTTTCTTGCCTCTGTCGCCTTTGGCTTGCTCAGTAGGGGCTTGGACTCAGATTCTGTAAAGCTGCTTTATGACAACGTCAGGTGTAAAAAGCACTCGAGAAATCAAATTGGCTTGACTTGACTTGACGTCTCACTCATAGCTCATTAAAACCTATAGAGAAATGCTGCAGAAAGTGTGAATTCTTTCGTTCTCTGCCACGTTTGAGATTTTCTACATGTTGTAATTATCCGTTCTGCAGCTTCTGGAGATTGGCTGGTAGATCTCTTTATATACATTAAAAAGGACGTGATTGTTGTAAACAGTAATTTCACTGTTGCTTGTTAGTTGAGGCTTCATGCTTCCACTGAAGCTTTGAATGACTAAAGCTTTGGACGCCGCAGTCTCAGTTTTACAATGACTGTAGTAGGGGGTTTCAGAAAAACTGTTTGTGCTCATAAATATTTGACATAAGAATATGTATTTGTAGACAAACCAAATAAGTGTGAGATACTAGCAGTGGGTATGAGTACTGACTGCAACAGATTGCAGAGTAAACGAACGAGCTTAGCACAGAATTTAAGAAGCACTGATGTTACTGATGTGTTAATGCAAGGTAATGATTCCAGCCAATCACAGCATAGATTTTGGAACAAGCCATGTGTATTGGCTATAAGAATTTCTTTTCTTTCTTTTTTTTTTTTAAACATGTGGCAAGTGGCAGATGGCAGTGGGGGTTGTTATTATTATTATTTTTATTCTTAATATTTCTTATTACGTCATTTGTAATTTTTTGACATGATATATAAAGTGGTACTTGAGTCGTAAAAGTAGATGAAGTAAACCCAGTTAAATGAAACAAAATTATTATATTTAAATATAATGTATTTATTGAAAAAAATGTACGTATGTCACAAGTAAGTGAACCCTTAGGATTATTATATCATTTGAAGGTGAAATCAGAGTCTGGTGTTTTTAGTCAATGGGATGATGATCGGGTGCGAGTGGAAGACCCTGTTTCATTGAAAGAACAGGGATCTGGCAAAGCCTGAGCACACATACAACACATTTGTGGATGTGTATCAAGACTCAAACAAAGGAGGCGTCTGAGGACCTTTAGAAAAACAGTTGTTGATGCCTATAATGCTGGAAAAGGTTACAAGACCATTTTTAAAGAGTCTGGACTCCACCAATAAACAGTCAGACAGATTGTGTACAAATGGAGGAAATTCAAGACCGTCGTTACCCTACACAGAAGTGGTCGACCATCAAAGATAACTCCAACTGCAGGGCATGTAAAAGGTTACAAAGGAACCCAGGGGGACTTCTAAGCAAGGCCTGTCTCACATTGGGAAACATTAACGTTCATGAGTCCACCATCAGAAGAACACCGAAATGCAATGGTGTGTATGGCAGAGTAGCAAAGAAAAAGCCACTACTCTCCCCCAAAAATATTGCTGATTGTGTTGGGTGTATTCTGATTTGGCCCTTCATTGATGGAAGAACTCTGAACTATTCCAGAGAATACTAAAGGAAAGTATCTCAGATATCTGTCCGTGAACTGACCGTGGGTCATGCAGCAATACAACAATCCTAAACACAAGTCGTTCTATCAAAGAAAGGTTAAAGAAGAATAAAGTGAATGTTCTAGAAGGGCCAAGTCAAAGTCTTGACCTTAACGCAGTTGAAATGTTGTGGAAAGACCTAAAGCGAGTGGTCCGTGTGAGGAAACCCACCAACATCCAAGAGTATGGCGGAACTACAACATGGGGGTCACACCACATATTTTTGCCACACACAGATGTTATTGGATCATTTTTTTCTCCAATAAATAGTGTTATTTGTTTAACTGGGAGTCGACGCGGTGGTGCAGTGGTTAGCGCTGTAGCCTTACAACGAGAAAGTCCTGTGTTCAATCCCCAGGTCGGCCACGGGGGGCCTTTCTGTGCGGAGTTTGCGAGCTCTCCCCGTGTGGGCGTGTGTTTCCGCCGGGTTCTCCGGTTTCCTCCCACAGTCCAAAGGCTGCAGTAGGTTAATTGGATGCTCTAAATTGCCCATAGGTGTGAGTGTGTGTGTGAATGGTTGTCGGTCTATGTGTTGCCCTGCAATGGGTTAAGCCTCCTGTACTGTGTGAACCCCACCTTAGGCCCGCAGTCAGCTGGGATTGGCTCCAGCTTCCCCGCAACCCAGAAACGGAAGAAGCGGTTTGGAAAATAGATGGATGAAAAACCGCAGCCCTTCTCTAATTATAAAGGTGAAACGTGTGGGTGTACAACTAAACAGCATTTTAAATCACTAGTCTGTTATTTTTTGTTACTTTGGCGAGATGACAGCTGTTTCCTTTCCCTGAACTGGACTACAGAGCCACGCTGAACAGAAAGGCTTTGTTCACAGTGAGAACAGAAACACTGCACATTATCTGCACTAGCCAAGCCGTTACACACAGCATCACACAGCAGTCCGTCCGCTCATCACTACTGATGGCTGTTTCATCCTAATGCCTCGCCTGCATCCCTCATTCCGAGCATGTTATTTACACATTGGTTATTACTGCCTTTCAGCTGGCCACGTTCCAGGCTTGGAGATAGCAGTGTGTGAGGGTTCAGTCGTATTTAGAGAAGGCATTCCTCCTTTATTCTTGTCGTTTCTTGTAATTAAGTCCCACAGAAATAAAACACGTGCATGCGACCGATTTTAATACGCTAATGCATTCGAATAAATGGAAGCTGAAGTACAAAATGGTTTTTGAGGTGAATGGAAGAAAAGCGTCGCTAAAGTAGCGTGACGTCAGCTGCCCTATTCACGAATGTGCAGACTAGTCCCATTAATTACTTTAAACATTTAGCAAATAGGTTGCTGGCTAAATTGGTCATCTCAGCTATGATGTAAGACTAGAGAAGAGGACACTCCATAGCTAATATATGGTCAGAGTAAACATCTCTTTAATCAGATTTATCAATATTAAGTCAATCAATATAAGTTATCTAGAAGAAAGGAGAACATTTCTGCAGGTTCAGGTACATACAGATTCTAGTGAAACTTGCAGTGAGAATAGTTCACAGTGGTGGTGAATGGAACCAGACGTCTGAAGAGTGTAATGCCTCTAAAAGCTAAGTCATGGTAATTGTAATAATTGTAAAATTTCAGGTTATGGTTATGAATACACTGCCGGATGCCTGAGACATTGGTTTACAGTAGTTTTGAAAAGATCTTGGCCTAAAACATTTTTTTATTATGGGACATATTAGGCAGCAAGTGTTTTAGTGTTGGACTTGACTGGGATTAAACTTTCGACCTCTGAACACTAGGGCTGTGCCACTAGGGAGCAATTAACAACTCCGATTTTGGAATTCAGTCCTTATCTGGGTCAAATTAGCATAACTAGCAGAATAGAACATTAGTGTCAAAAAGGAACCGAATGTGTTCACAGATCAGCCATAACATTAACACCACCGACAGGTACAGTAAATAACAATGACTCTCTTGTTATTTCATTACAATGGCACATTTTATGTGTGTGTGTGTGTGTGTGTGGGGGGGGTATATTAAGCAACAAGTGAACAGTCAGTTTTTGAAGCTGAGCAGGAAAAATGGGTGAGCATAAAGATCTGACCCTCTTGGACAAGGGCCTTATTGTGATGACTTGATGTCCAAGGAATGACAACTGGTGAATCGACGACAGGGTCATGGGCACCCAAGACTCACTGATGCACGTGAGGCGTGAAGGCTAGCCCGTCCGATCTGATCCCACAGAAGAGCTACTGTGGTTTAAAAAGTAATGCTTACCAAAAGAAAAGATGTCAGAACACACAGTGCACCCCAGTCGGAGCATGTGGTGTTAATGTTATGGCTGATTGGTGTATATGTAAAAAAAATAACACATATAAAATATTAGATAAATAGAGAAAAAATGAGCCATGACCTGCTACAACGGACACTACTTTTAAATGAGACGCATAATCAAAAACATCATTAACAGATTAGTGGGTGAATTTGCTGCAGCCGTGGAGAAGTCTGCATTATCATCAAATTAGTACAAAAATGGATTTTACATGGGGAAAAGGTGCGGGCAGGAAGGAAACAGCAGTGGTGGAGTAGTGAGAGAGGAATTGACATGTAATTTCTAGCATGTAATGGCTAATGCAGCTAACCACGAAGAAAAGAGAATGAGCACCATAAACGGTAGCCGGGGATTTTTGAGAACGTAGCTTTTTTTATGCGTTTTGGCTTCTGTTCACACGTAAACATCATTTTTTGGTTATTGAAAAATTGGGTATTTTCTAAGAAAAACGCCTTCCTATGTGAAGATTTACGTGCGGATGAGGAAAAGTAACATTTTGGACGAAACGCTGCGACTGCTTCTCCTTTGACGTCACTGTGCGCCGTGTTTGTTTACACGAGCGACGTGATTTTCTGCGATGGCACACGCAGACAAAACACCGCGGCTCGTAACTTTGCTGCTAGGACTTTTTTACAGCTCATATACACACGAACAGTAACTTTCCCTCCGTTATGAAAGACACAGGCGTCAGACTGAGCTTCGGGTGTCGCTACTGTATACAACACAGACACTCACAGTCGAGCGCCCGCCGTCCGGATTTGGACGAGACCCGGTCGATATTTGAATGCGAGCCCATGCTTCCACAAAAAGCCGCCTTGTGCCACCGGTTGCTTTGGCTTTTGACAGCGTATGACATAGTTTTTTTGCGTTTACATGTGGACAGAGATATTTGGATTAACCTTGCTTACGTGGACAGGATTTACAAAAAACGAAAACGGAGAATCACGTTTTTAAAAATACGCGGCTACGTGTGGACAGGGTCTAATATAATAGATCTCCTAAAGAGATCTGACACTTTCGTGTTGTAGCTTTAGTACAAAGCTAAAAAAAAAACAACCTTCAGGCACCAAACTTACAGTTGTGTGCAAAAGTTTGTGCACTTTGGTCATTACATGCTTTGCAGATTTTCTGTGTACACAGCAAGCACAGTTTGATGCACAGTTTACTGTTTATATGCTGAATTTATAATATTGGGAATAATCCATAAAATGTGAACTAGATAGATAGAGAGAGAGAGAGAGAGATAGACAGATGAAAGATAGATAGATACTTTATTGATCCAGAGGGAAATATTTTGTACCAGTATCCACAATATACATAAAAATGTAAACAATGTAACAATGTAAACACACATAATACAGAACAATACATTTGACTGTACTGTACAGAATATAGAAAACTGTAAAACTATAAGCTATAAAACCTTAATAATTACACCATATAAATATTCCTAAAGGTGCAGTATGTGCATAAGCAGATGTACAGATTCTCAGTATTAATATTAATTTATGCATGTGATAATAGTAATAGTAAAGTGACCGGTGGTGCGTAAGATAAGACGACCTGAGAAGATGTAGTGCAAACTGAGTGTAATGTAGGTAAGTTCAGTTTGAGCTTCTGAGGTCGTCGTGGAGATGAGAAGTATCATCAGGCCCCGAGCTCCTCTCTCCCTCGCCCCTGATGGGAGGAGTTAAAGAGTCTAATGGCTCTGGAGACAAATGATCTTTTAATCCTAAAACTTTGCAGAAGTTACGATTTTTTTCCAGTATAATAAATTTGTATGTTCAGTGTGCAGTAAAACGCAGTATTTAAGTCTGTTCTCTGTGAAGGACGCGTACTCTTTTTCACACAAGCAACAAACTGTGTCATTTGAAGAAGGCTGTTCAAATTTTTTTTCTTGGCCCGTCAGCTACGCTTGGAGTGAGGGTAAAACTGTGGAAATGAGATTTTTCAGTGAAGCGTTGCTTTAAATTCATCATAAAAATGACACTAAATCCAGTCTTCACGGGCGGATGCGGCGATGACTGAGGTTACTGAGGCTGCCAGGAACACAGCTGGCAGTGTTCTCAGTGGCAGAGAAGGATCATTCTTTTGCTGTGTCACCTACTAGTCATTTGGAGTCACATGTCCAAGGTGTTTAAAGCTGTTTTTTGTTCAAAAGGAAAGAAGCAGCACTACTGATTTTTCAGAAGGAAGATGCACTGAAGCATGATGTCTCCAATTTGTACATGTGCATCATGCACATAGCTCCCCCAGACCACCACCAACACCAACCTTGCACCCCCCACACACATACCCACACTCTATGTCTACAGTATATTTTACACACCCTTCCCATTGTCAAACAAAGTCTCCCCCCAACCTCCCCATGCCGATCACTCCCTCAGCCCAACTGCCAATCCCAGCTGTCTACAGGCCCAAGGCGGGGTTCACCCAGGACAGGAGGCCAACCCATGAGCAAGGTACCCGGGCGCTGTTGGTAGCTGCCCACTGCTCCACGTGTGCACGTGTGATGGGTTAAATGCAGAGGTCACATTTCGTTGTGGTGCTTGAGTGTGTTCACTTTCACTTCACTCAAGACTACCTGGGTTGGGACTTGAACCTGCGGTGTTCTGAGGTCAAGGGAAATGCTGGGAATGTGTTGCACAGAATAAGATATGATTAAACACAGGGTTTGCTTTGAAACAGCAGCCCCAGCTGGACAGCGTCCACTCCTGAAAGGGGAAACAGCTCATCAGATATTGCAGCGATGTTCCTCAACAAGTTGCCTGCAATTACATGTTTCCGCCAGGGACGTCTCCAAATCCCCAGACTTCCGCAGTACTGCTTTACAATCCTCCTGTGGAACACACAGCTCGACGCTACATTAGGCAAACAGTTCTTTTCTTCCTGTAATGTTGGATCCCACTGGCATTTGTGCAGCTTCTTTAACCCACTTTCCTTCCAGTGACTCCCTGCAGCTTTCTCTCAGTCAAAGCAAAGTTTTCTTCCTTGGCCTGCAGCAGGAAAGCAGGCGCTTCTGTATCCACAGTTGGCTACAGATCAGCCAATCCCGAATCCCTGGTCTTTTGCACGATCACCGCTCATGAATGACAGTTAAAACCTCTGAGGGGGAAATGTGTATGTTTGAAAATCTGTCATTTGATGAACCTTCCTAAACCTTTATGTCTCCTGTTCTTACTATGAACATGAGGGTATTTTATGGATACATGCATAAGTGAAATTATTTTTGGGGGGTTGGGATAAAATGATATCTTGGCTATATACTCTCAAAATAATACATTTTGATAATTTTATTAATATTTTTCCTTTTTTGTTTTTGATTTTATTTTTTATGCTGAATATTATAATTCAATATAAAAATCAAATACAAATAATTATAATAAAAATTTTAAATATCAATAGAATTATCAAAATTATATTCCACAAAATTCCACAAGTATTGTTTTTATTGATATAAGGGGAGGCACGGTGGTACAATGGTTAGCGCTGTCCCCTCACAGCGAGAAGGTCCTGGGTTCAACCCCGGGTCGGCCACGGGGGCCTTTCTGTGCGGAGTGTGTGAGCTCTCCCCGTGTGGGCGTGTGTTTCCTCCGGGTTCTCTGGTCTCCTCCCACAGTCCGAAGGCTGCAGTAGGTTGATGGGATGCTCTGATTTCCCCGTAGGTGTGAATATGTGTGTGACTGGTTGACTGTTTATGTGTTGCCCCCGCCTTAGGCCCGCAGTCAGCTGGGATTGGCTCCAGCTTCCCCACAACCCGGAAATGGAAGAAGGATAATTAATACAAAAGACTAATTGTGTCAAGTAACATCTGAGCTTGAGATTAATGCAAATATCGTGTATGTAATTTTAAGTTACATATTTATAAATAATAATTATATTTTATTTTTGTAATATAATTTTTGAAATATTCATCACGCCAGTTGGTTTTCTCATGGAGTTAGACCAGTCATTAAAACCAACGCACACTTGGGTTGGAACCCATGTGGTGAGATTGCTTATTTCTTAAATGCTCGTGGCTTCATACCCCTGGACACCCACATGTGCAGCCCCCTGTAGTGTCCAACCCAATATATCAGCTGTAGATCCATAGACGGTGTTTGTAATCAGCATTAGCAGTGAGAAGTGTAACTGTAATATTTTATATATATATATATATAAAATAATCATTATTCTTTGATGATTCCCCTCAACCCTAAAACGTATGCAGGCGTGACATTACACTGTCATGAAAAGTGCCACCCTTGCTTTCCACAGAGCAAACATCAGGGCTGTTTTTACAGTCATTATACTAATGAGATGCCGGTAACAGCAGGCCATTCCGCGCAGCCTCCTCCGAGAGATCAAAAGGGAGTTTAAGTAAGGTCATGAATATTCAAATGAGGCACAGGGACGAGTGGGCGAGGTTAGGAGGGAAAACGGGGAGATGGTCAGGGGTTACTAAGCATGGGTCTGACAACCCATAATTAACTGCTGGAATTGGTTTGCTCTGCCTTGATTTGTGTTATTAATTTCCAAACTATTCTTGAGGTTTTTTTCCCCCCTCGTGCATTACTTGCCGTCCAGTTTCGGTTCGCGTAGATGTGCGCCCATCTACATTTTATGGCCAAAAGTATGTGGGCAGTTGAATTTAGGGGTTGCAGCAAATCAAAACGGAGCCCTGAGCTCTCCTTTAGGACAGTAATGGCAGTACAGGGTTGTACGGAAGAGCTCAAGGTGGCTTTAAATGTGGCACAAAGTTGAGACAAACGTGACAAGTGAGGGATTATTTGTCATTGTGAACACACCACAGCGCAGTGGTGGCCTAGTGGTTAGGACGCTGCCTTTGCGACCTGAAGGTCGCAGGTTGGAATCCCAGCCCGGGCACTACTGAGGTACCCTTGAGCAAGGTACCGTCCCACTACACTGCTCCCCGGGCGCCGTTGGTGGCTCTACGTGTGCAGAGGTCACATTTCGTTGTGGTGCTTGAGTGTCACTTTCATTCACAAGGTGCACCACGATAAAACGTGACCTCTGTATTTGTATCTACTCTCATAACATTGCTTCTGATGTCCACAAGATGGCGCAAGATGGCGTTCTTCGCTTGCGTCACAATGGAAATTTGAAAGGAGTTAAAGATGGCTGCAGAGACATAACATTCTGTCCATACAATAATATTAGCTCATCCCTGTCAGAGCAGAGGGCAGCTGACGTAGGCAGTGGGCAGTGGTGACCTAGTGGTTAGGACGCTGCCTTTGGGACCTGAAGGTTGCAGGTTTCGAGTCCCTGCGCACTACTGAGGTTTCCTTGAGCAAGGTACCGTCCCACTACACTGCTCCCCGGGCGCTGTTGGTAGCTGCCAGCTGCTTCACGTGTGCACGTGTGATGGGTTAAATGCAGAGGTCACATTTCGTTGTGGTGCTT
>JBBPDA010000039.1:8590135-8602426 GCA_037974385.1 Arnoldichthys spilopterus
GTGTAGTGGGACGGTACCTTGCTCAAGGGTACCTCAGTAGTGCCCGGGCCGGGACTTGAACCTGCGACCTTCAGGTCGCAAAGGCAGTGTCCTAACCGGTAGGCCACCACTGTATGTACTGTAATAGAGAATGCATTACCTTGGCCTGGAAGGTTTGCTCCAACTCTTCCTTGTAGAGGCTGACCTGGCCCTCGTGCTGCTTGCGGAGATCCTGCAGAGCCTGGGCCAGTTTAAACTCGTACTCCTGCTTAGCCCCAGAGTCCACCTCCACCATCCGCTTGTCATGGCGTCTCCTGGTCTCGCGCACCTCCTTCAACAACCACAGACAAGGAGTTGCCCAAATAGTCAGTTGTAATAGTTTCAGACTAGAATGTGGACTCTCTTTCATACAACGTCTTGCAGATGTCAATCTCACCAAGCGACCTATTCTAAATGTGTGGATAGGCAGTGGAAATGAACAACCACCTCGTCAAACATGCTCTTCCTGAACTGCAGTTCCTCGGTCAGACTCTGACAGTGGTTCTCTAGATCCACTCGCATGAGGGTTTCAGTCTCCAGTTGTTTCTTAGCCACCGCGTGAGCGTCTTCAGCCTGAAACGGACCATCACCTTAGTGCACTCCAATGCATTGGCTGCTGATTAAATTAGAGTGAGACACGAGGAAACTAAGTGGTGTGAGATGGTCTACCTTGGCTAACTGAGTCTTCAGGTCGGTCAGGTCTGCGGAGAGTGCTGCGTTTTCACCAAGGGCTGTGTTAAGGGCTGCTTCGTTCTGGTTAAACTGAGACTCCAGGTCCTTAATACGAACCTGAGCCAAAGCCAAGTCTGCATCCTTCTTCCTATAACTGGAAAACACAAATGTGCAATAGCAATGTAATACCAGCGGTGAACGTGTCTGGATGATATTCAGATAAAGGCCTCCACATCTGCAAAGGCTGTATGCTTGTATCCATAAAAACTTGCATGACTATTAAATACAGGAGAAGCTTTGACTTACGGTTGTAAATGTGGTACAACAAGACTGAGACTTTAGCACAGTAGCCCAGTGTCATACAGTAAATAAATCAATACTGTTGCTTAATACCCGGCAAACTGAAACATCTGTCCGACATCAAGGTTCTTTTCTTAACTAATTTGCTGCCAATATTGAAAGAACTTTGACCAAACGTAAACCTGACTGTATTAATATGATAAATTATAAAAAACAACAACAAAACTTAAAAAATATGCAAATTTCACATACCGAACTTATGCACAATTTTGATATACAAGGGCTAATGAGTGAACCTATTTCAACAACTTTTCATCTCAAAGCTTAATTCTTCAACCCTTAGGATGTTGTTTTAGTTTAAAAGTCTCACACAAAACACCTAATGGAGAAATACCCTACAAATATGAGACTGTTGCCATCTTCCTGTACAAGCAGAGCTAGTTTAGCATTAAACAACGACTGTGAATCTACGGCATTTCCCTTGCGGTAACATCATCGCCACTGTTCGTGAGCTTATACCCTCAGACTTCCTGTAAATGTGTGTTACCTAGCAACGAGAACAAACCACAGTAAACATGTGTGCCAAAAAAAGGGCGAGTGAAAAGAACTGATTTCTAAACTGACAAAATGTAAACGGGAGGCTCGACAGGGCCCATGTGCACTGGCGGCCTGTATTATCCCAACAGATGGAAACAGATGGAACTGGTCTTTAAATTAGATAAGCTCAAGGTAAACACAGACCACCATACGGAGACTAAAAGCTTATAGGGTAAACTTTAAGACAGTAAGGCGGAGAAAAAAAAAGAATTAATGAAGTAATTTCATGACATTTCGCAGTATACAACTAGCCCAGTTAAAGTAAATCATCTACAGCTGTGAATTCTGTTCTTAATCTTTCACAAAATTCAACTTTGATAATGTTAAACGGCACAAGTGGGTATAAGACAGCGGCGGAAAACACACTTACGTACTTAAAAAGTGTTTTTATTCATTTTATGTTCTTATTTATTGTAGCAGGCAGCATACATACACACACACACACAGTTCCTGCATATTTACACAGCACACTCCTTAGCCGTAAGGAACCATAACCTAAAAAGGCTTTATCTTAGTATGCAGTGGACGTTTAACTTACTTCTTAGTAACCTCTTCAAGTTCAGAGTTGGCCTTGCCCAGATCAATCTGAAGCCTCGCCCTTTCTCTTGCCGTCTCGTCCAGAACGCGCCTGGCGTCGGCAAGCTCTGCTTCGTACAGAGACTTAATTCCAGTCACCTTGGTGGAGTGAAGACAAGCAAGCAGAACACCAGTCAAAGGCCCGGCTATGTGCTTTGGCCTCTGGGCCAAATTTTGTTTCAAACAAGTGTTGCGCAGCTGCATGCAAATCAAACGCACGTTTACACATAAACAGGTGGTTGTTTACACTGCACCAGAATACCAGAGGTGGACAGGTCCAACCAGAAACTACTTCATATTTAATGCAGATCGCATCTCGCATGCAATGACCGATATATCATGAGGCTTGTTACACCACAAGTTGCTAAGCACCCACAGATGTGCATTCTGTTTCAACCACAGATGTGCATTCTGATTATAGGTAATATATAAGAATATTCTACTTTATAGCACGTCCTAACAGAGATAATTAGTTCAAGCTATATTTTGGCAGACGGATGGGGGGGATCCGGGTGTTTATACTGCATTATTACACTACAGCAAGAGCAAATGAGGGAAAATCAGATTCGAATTAAAAAAGAGCGCCAGCCACGCCCATTTGTTTATGGGGGGAGGGGCGATTAGTTTTACACTGAAACAACGAAACAAACACCGAGTTTTGGGTTAGATCAACTTGTACTTTTTGGGGGTTTTCTGCTCTCGAAAGTCGCCCAGATAACGTGAAAATGTGCCTCACTGACCCGAATGTCTGTTATTAAATATTAATATTTTAATATTTACTGTAGTAAGCAACACTTTGTCGTTTTAAGCATTACAGTTATAACTAAAAACATTATGTCGGCCATTTTTTAAAAATTAGATAAGCGCAAACTCTTAACATTGTCACGTACTTTTATTAATATAAAATATATTTTTTATTATTAATTTTAAGGAACATTTGAGCCTCTGCGACAGACAGACATGTGGACATATCCGACCCCAGCAGCACACAGTACTAAAACGCTCACCCTCTCAGAAACAAAAAAACGCTCCAAAACACAGCGCAGTGGGAGTCGCTATAATTAACCACCACGTTAGTTAAACGGGACTATTTACGCGACTAACTAATCCCTGGAAGCCTAATTTAGTGGTTAGCTACAATGCTAACTAGCCACCGCTGAAAGCCACTGGGCTGTTAGCTCCTTGTTAGCTTTAGCAGCTAAAACCCGACGTTCAAAATCACCTCTCTGGTCGTGACTTCCTCCTTTTCCGAAACTTTCACCATGAGCCGGTCGTTCTCCAGCTCCAGAGCGCGGACGCGGTCGATGTAAACAGCCAGCCTGTCGTTCAGGTGCCGCAGCTCCTCTTTCTCCTGTAAGCGGGAGATGCGGGTGGGGGAGAGCGGCGTAGCGGCCGCAGCGCGGCTCGGGGTGGCGGTGGCCATAATCAGGGTCTGCACGGAACGGCGGAGCAAAAAAACTTAAATCCAGCACCGCTGTTTTCCTCACCTGCCTGACTTTTTTCCAGTCTCGCAATCCAAGTTTCAGGTAAATGCGTAAAAAGCCGTCAGGCGGACCGTAAATATGAAATTTATTCGCGCACCAGTGAGACCCGCTGAAAGTTTTTTTTGAATGAAAGTCCACCAGCGCAAAAGGAGTGTGAAAACAAAATGGCGCCGCTAACGTAAAAACGCGCCAAAACCGGCGCTGTTTGAGCGCTGGGAACTGTAGTCCTAATGCGATTTTGTAGTCCAGCGGGGCAATGGTTGCCTAACGCATGGGTTCTCAAATCCAGACTTTGAATCTACATTCCGGTCCTGGATTCTGTAATCACAGGTAGATGTGACTCTAGGCGGCCAGTCAATTATATCAAAAGTTCAGTAACTACTGGTGATTCCAAAATCCAGGAGTGGAATATGGATTCAAGGTCCAGATTTGAGAACCTCTGGCCTAACGTGTGTTTAATGGTTTTGCTTCCTCTTCCAGTTAAGTTTAACAGGGTGCCATTTTTTTGTGAATAAATCTGTAAAAATGTGGATCGTGCCACTGTTATAGGGTTTAAATATTACTTTTCTAAAATTTTACTGTATTGTATAAATGAAATTATACAAAAAATGGAAACAAACAATTATTAAATTATTATTTTAAAAAAATTATTCTGTCTAAAGGCAGCTGGACTCAACAGTGATCCTTACACACATCAGCCATAACATTAACACCGCCTAATACTTGGCAGGTCTCCTCCTGCTGCTGAAACAGCTTTGACTGTGCTGCACTGAGAGTTCTGACCCCTTTCTATCAGAGTCAGCATCACTCTTTAAACCACAGTAGCTTTTCTGTGGGACTGGACTAGATGGGCTAGCCTTTACTCCCCACATGCATCAGTCAGTGGGTGTCCATGACCCTGTTGCCGAAATACCAGAATACTGTACACCACAAGACCTGCTGTTCTGAAGATGCTCCGACTCACAATAAGGCCCGTGTCAAAGTGGTGCATTGGAGTGAACAGAGTTGTATGGAAGCCTGTTTCCACCATTAAAAAAAAGAATTTTAGTATCCCACAATTATGACTTTCTTTCTCATAACTATGACTTTGCATCACATAATTATGAGTTAGTATCTTGTAATTATGACTTCATAGCTCATAATTCTGTCTTGTTTCTTCATAATGTTAACTTACCATCTCATAAGTATGACTTTCTTTCTCACAATTATGGCTTACAATCTAATGAGAAAGAAAGTCATACTTACGATATACTAGGTCATAATTATAGATAGATGGATAGATAGATACTTTATTAATCCAGAGCTAAAGTTTTTAGGCGTAGTTTTGAGATATTTCTGTTTTTAGTTTAGTTTATAATTTTAGTCATAATTTTGAGATACTAAATCATAATTATGAGAAATAGTCATAATTGAGATGCAAAGTCATAATTATGAGAAAGTCATAATTATGACACACTAAGTCATAATTATGAGAAAGAAAGTCATAATTATGAGATGCTAAGTTATAATTATGAAATGCAAAGTCATAATTATGAGACAGAAAGTCATAATTATAAGTACAAAGTCATAATTATGAGAAACTAAGTCATAATTTTGAGATGCTAAGTCATAATTATGGGATACTACTTGTCTTTTTTATTTTTTTTTATGGTGGAAACAGGCTTCTGTAGAGTTGCCATGACTCTCTCTCTGCCTGGAACAACTTGAATCAGTTTGTTGTTTGGTTGTACATCCATGTAAGCGCAGTGGGCAGCTGACGTGGGCATCAGCAGTGCTACCGATCTGGAATTTGAACCAGCAACTCCCTGACCATTACACCGTCACTGCTCCACTGAATGTTTTATAAGTTCTCATGGGTTCAGGACACAACTAATCAAAAAATAAAGAATTTACAAAAAGGAAAAAAAATATTCACACACATGTACTAAATTAACAGGTCAAACGCAGAGGTCACGCTCCGTCTGCTCCAGCGTGGATGACACATTGGGTGTTGTGCTCGTGTTGACCGCTGGGGGAGCTCCTCTCCCCAAACCCCCTGTGTCATTTTTTTTCTTCTTCCGCTCGATGTCGCTCCTTTCCGTTTCGGACGCCATTAGAGAAAGCAGGTATGAATCTTCTGAGAATTATGTTGATTAAAATCTGACTAGTATCCGCGCCATCCTCGACATAATCACCACGAATACATTGTTATCTACGAGTACAACTAATTTAGAGGGTCACCGGGCTGTATTTGCAGTAAGCGGGGCGGTAAGAGGCGTTTAATAGTGTTTATTCGGCTCCGAGCGCAGTGAAAGGCTGTAGTCGAGAGTCGAGGTGGGATTTTCTTCGTTTTCCGGCATTTAAGGGGGGCTTTTGCTTTTATTGTGGGTGTTTATTGTGAAATGTGTGCTTTAACGCTGGACTAATGCATAAATTGTCTCAACGCCTTCAGTGGGTCCCCCAACCAGCAATGCAGTTTAAAGGACTGGTTTCAATACCAGTTCAAGTAACCCTTGCACACTCGAGCTCGTTGACTAGTTCGAGTTAAATCAGGTGTGCTAGACAAGGCAGAGGGCTAGAATTGGAAACGCCTGGTTCATAGGACCTTGTGCTGCTAGTGCAGGAGTTTTAACAGTTTATTCATGGCAAGGTTACCTGCAAATGCATATAATCTGAGGACCACCCAACCGAGACTGAAGTGTCTAGCGTTGTACTGATGATCCATTACACTCCCTCCAACTGAAGACAGTGCAGACAGAATACCCATAACTCGTGTTGCAGTACTGTTTATGCCCCTTTAACACCTGGTGGTCTGTTCCTCACTGTTCATAGCACCGGAAAGTGACCATTTGTCATTGTGAACACACTCAAGCACCACAACGAAATGTGACCTGTGGGCAGCTACCAACAGCGCCCGGGGAGCAGTGTAGTGGGACGGTACCTTGCTCAAGGGAACCTCAGTGGGCCGGGACTTGAACCTGCAACCTTCAGGTCCCAAAGGCAGCGTCCTAACCACTAGACTACCACTGCCCACCTGCTGATATCCCTCCTTTTTAGTGGCACCAACGATAGCCAATCAACTTTTTACCACAAAAGTACTACAGTCTGTGCCATCTGGATTAAATAAACTCCTTTGTTCCAACAGAAATGGCCATTCGGTATCCTATGGCGGTTGGCCTTAACAAAGGCCACCCGGTGACCAAGAACGCGATCAAGCCACGCCACAGCCGCAGAAGAGGGGTGAGTGCACATTCGGTAGACGTGCATTTAGTTATAATGGGTTGAATATCATTAAAAGTGGTTTGCCGTGTTGGTAAAGCTAGTGCTTTTTGTATTCACGTCATGTGATCCGTAAAGATGAGTGCAGATCATACTGCACGATCAGCAGTGGTGGCAACTTTGGGTCTTTTTAATTCTCATTTCTGTCCCCAGCGTTTGACCAAGCACAGCAAGTTTGTGCGCGACATGATCCGCGAGGTGTGCGGCTTCGCCCCCTACGAGAGACGTGCTATGGAGTTGCTGAAGGTGTCCAAAGACAAGCGTGCCCTCAAGTTCATCAAGAAAAGGGTGAGACGCTTGGTCGTCACTGTCAGAACGAACCTAATCTTTTTACAGGAAGAGGCACAAATATCAGTTATTAATGTAATTGAGACAGAAGCTCAAGAATGTTACTCAGTGATGTATATTTTTATTATTTTAAGTGTATTTTTACTTAAACCGGTGTTTCCCAACTGTACATTTCATCATTTTTCCGACTGGCCCATCAGTTTTATTAATCGCTGATTAGTAGTGATCAGGTGTGTTGGGAGCAGGGAAAACAAACCTGCAGCGCAGTGGGTCCTCCAAGATGAGGGTTGGGAAGTACTGTGTTCATAGTTTTAGCCGTTTTGTTTGTTTTAGGGACTAATGTAGATGTGCAAGATTCAAAAAATGCTTAAATGCCATTATGCACAACTTGGGAAAAACATGATAGAAGCCTCATAGAACTTCGGATAGGGACATCACTACAACTGTGACCACTTGGTCATGTCAAATTTATATAAGGGGGTAAAACGGAGGTAAGAGGTCGGCCTACGAACAGCAAATGTATGTAGAGGCTTCAGTGCTGAAACTGGGGCATTTGTTTAGATTAGCATCAAGTGTGGCCTGTTTGAGGACCAAGCCATGATGTGTAAGGGTGTGGTGATCTTAAAAGATTCGAAAGATTGGGTTGAGATTGAAACGATCCATCCACTCTGCCATAAAAATCTGCCCCCATCCCTGCCCTCTGTCGCCCCTCCCCTGAAATGTTTTGTTGGTGCATCTTTATATTAGAATTGAAACATGGGATGAAGCCTGATGCACATTAATATTGGCCTAATTTGTTCCACCACCCTGCCCACCTGTGTAAAGCTGTATTGCAGTCTTCTTGCGCCAACTCGTTTCCCAATCCTGGTCCTGGACGCCCACTGCCCTAGACTTTTGTGTTTTTCCCTTGTTTAAACACACCCACTTCAGCTTGTTGATGAGCTGGTTAGTTGGATCAGCAGGAAAAACCCTAAAATGTGCCCATGGGGACCATTAGGATTGGGAAACACTGCTCTAACTTGTCCATTTCCTTCTACATGAGCTGGTTGTTGGACTAAAGAGCTGTAGGACTAAATGCTGCATGTCCTCATGTTTAATCCTATAGATTTGTTGGTCTGTTTAGGCATTCGGATGTTGGATTAAAGGGGTGCTTTATATTGAGACCCACGTTAACGTTTTTTTGTTTTTTGTTTAACCCAGGTGGGCACTCACATCCGCGCCAAGAGAAAGAGGGAAGAGCTCAGCACCATTCTGGCTGCAATGAGAAAGGCTGCTGCCAAGAAGGAGTAACCTGTATTATTGGACAAATAAATTTGTATTTCAAAAACCTACATGTTGTTGTATGGCCATTGTGACGAAGGGCTTTCTGAGGCGTCAAGAAAACACGGCTAGCTTAGCAGTTAGCCAGCCAGCCTGCATAGCAACATGCTTAATTTCCTCAGCGTTGTCAACTTTAACTTCACTTTGCAGATGATGTTAAGCTCTGGCAGCGGTGGTGTAACGGTTAGGGAGGTGCACCATTGACCTGAAGGTCGCTGGTTCAAATAAAAGTTCCATTCGAATACAGGTACCAGTGAGCATGGTGCTGTTCCTAAGCACTGCTCACATCAGCTGCCTACTTCTCCTACATGGATGGGTTAAATGCAAAGGTCACACTGCCTTGTGGTGCGTTCACAATGACACTTTCAATACAAAGTGCTGCAGTTAACGAGCATGTTGAGAAAGCTCAGCGTCTTAGGCATTAGGAAGAAAAACAGATCCCATTCATTGAAGTGTCTTGACATTTCTTTTGGTCTCACAGCCTTCTTGCTAACCATACTACAACTGTAGCTTGGGCAAGAACAGTTAAGGAAGTCCGAGAAAACGGCGGCGACGTACAGAACACAAGTACACCATATCAAACTATGGGTACTATATTAATTTAAAGGCAAAAGTGGAAAGTTGCAAGAAAAGGAGGAAGAGAAAAAAATCCAGAAGTGCTAATTGTGAACGGCTTCTCCCCCCCCATCACACCAATTGTGAGCGACTGAGTTAAAGGCTGCGTAGCAGCGAAATCATGATCCCAGTGTCTTCAGGTAAACACGGGATCTGCAGATCATCAGTGTTCAGCTGGCAGCCATTGCTGCACTTCGGGACATCAGCTTCCTGACAGTGAGACCGTGTTCGAGTTCATATCAGTGCTGAAAGAACCTTGTTGGCTTGACGCCAGCGCACACTTCAGACGTCGATCAACTAACTACTTCAGCTGACTTAAAAACCAAGACGACACCGGCGACGTGCTTCATTTGCCCGGGAACACGATCCTGTAAATCTCCTGATAATGTTCGACGAAGTGCACCTCCAGGCCTTCTGTGATGTACTCCGCCAGGTCGGAGAAGTCTTTCTTGTTTTCAGCAGGGAGGACGATGCAGTCCACTCCGGCTCTCTTTGCCTGTGGGGAAACGACATGATGTAAAAATGGAGAACGAGCAGAGAAAAATGGAACCCAATGACATACGAAGGGCTGTATGGGTTCCAAGATATACAGCGTAATATGTGAAGTGGGCAGTGGAGGCCTAGCGGTTAGGACGCTGCCTTTGAGACCTGAAGGTTGCAGGTTTGAGTCCCTGGGCACCACTGAGGTACCCTTGAGTAAGGTACCGTCCCACTACACTGCTACCCGGGCGCTGTTGGTAGCTGCCTGCTGCCCCACGTGTGCCTGTGTGATGGGTTAAATGCAGAGGTCACATTTCGTTGTGGTGTTTGAGTGTGTTCACAATGACAAATCGTTACTTTCACTCGTGTGTAAAATAACATTGTACGTTTCTATGGGAATGGGGTTCACAGCTGATGAAGGTCTGGTCACAATGGCGGTGAGGAGAAACGATTTCGATGGGCAAACGTTTGCAGTCGCTTCAAATTGGACACTAGGAAGCTGAAAATAAATGTATCCAGAAATTTAGAGCTGATTATAAACTGAAAAAAAATTAATTACAATATAATTAGAACTAATTTCAAATCTCAAAGTGACTATATATATTAACACACTCAAGCACCACAACGAAATGTGACCTCTGCATTTAACCCATCACACGTGCACATGTGGAGCAGTGGGCAGCTATCAACAGCGCCCGGGGAGCAGTGTAGCGATCAGCATATATTTTTTGTGCCACATGGCTAGTCCCCACTCCCCACATGAATCAGTGAGTCTTGGATGCCCATGACTTCTAGTTGCCCTTGGATCACTTTTGGTAGGTACCAGCTACTGCAGACCTGGAACACTCCATAAGACCTGCCGTTTTGGAGACGCTCTGACTCTCGTGTAGCCATCACTATATGGTCCTTGTCCACATGGTTCTTATGCTCCAGCTTCTAGCACATAGACTTCAAGAACTGACTTCATTTGCTGCCAAATACCATATCGCACCCGCCCCCAACAGGTGCTATTGCAATAAGTAGATGGTCAATGTTATTCACGTCACCAGTCAGTGGTGTTAATGTTATGGCTGATCGGTGATTCCATACTAAAAGTTAATGTGTATGAAGCCGAGTGATTCCAAACTTCTGGATGCTAGCGTATGTATTGGCTGCTTTTCATGCTAAGAGCACCAACCCCCTACTGGGAAACTCACCGCAATGGTCTTTTCCTTGATGCCTCCAACGGGCAGAATCTTCCCGGTCAGGGACACTTCTCCGGTCATGGCCACGTTCTGACGAATCGGTGTGTTTGTGGCCAAGGACAGCAGGGCCGTCACTATGGTACAGCCTGCGCTCGGTCCGTCTTTAGGAGTGGCTCCCTAAACACAGTCGTTAGTGTTGAGACATGAGGGTCAAATATAATGAGACACTAACAATTACTGTAACGTAGCTGAAGAAACTCGTCCTACTCGAAATGCAGACGACACCAAAACCAACGAGTCCGTTCACGTTGTCGGGGTCCTTACCTCCGGCACATGCAGGTGCAGATGAGAGCCCACCAGGAAGTCGTTTTCTGGCTGCTCCTTCATGAGGAAAGAGCGGGCGAATGTGTAGGCGATCTTCGCACTCTCCTTCATCACGTCTCCCAGCTGCCCAGTGACCTCTAGCGAGCCTTCAGCGGGTCCGTCTTTTCCCTTCGAGGTCATCGGCCGCCTCAGGGACGTCTCTATGAACAGCGTGGAGCCACCTGAGGAGAAAGGTTTGTGATGAACTACAGCTGACGGATGCACCGTCTATGCAGGTCGACCTTTACTGCCACTGCACCACTGCCACTCGACACCGACAGATTTAACATGTATAAACACTTTCTGGGTGATTCAGATTGTTCAAACAGAAAAATAACATCATGAAGTGACCGTGACCATTTGTCATTGTGAACACACTAGAGCACCACAACGAAACATGACCTCTGCATTTAACCCATCACACGTGCACATGTGGAGCAGGGGGCAGCTACCAACAGCGCCCGGGGAGCAGTGTAGCGGGATGGTACCTTGCTCAAGGGAACCTCAGTAGTGCCCGGGCCGGGACTTGAACCTGCGACCTTCTGTTTACAAGGGCAAGGTCTGAACCACTAGGCCTCCACTGCCCATGTAATGCACAATGGTTCAACAGTTAAAACCAACAATTATAGGTTTTTAAGATTCGAGCATTGATGGTCTTGTTCAGTAAGTCGACTCTGCAGTGTTTTCTGAAATGGGACACAACCGCCTTTAAGGAACACAACCATGCAATAAAGGTTTAGTATGGCCTGTTCCAGTCACCTGTTGGTCATCAGCATCCAAAAAATAACTTCAAATGACTTCAGAATTCATCAGAAACACTAATGACCAACAGTAAGCCATTAATAACAATTTATGCCAGTTTTTTTTAAACCTTATTATTATTATTATTATTAAAATTAACCATAATTTTTTTTTTAATAATTAATTCTATGCTTTCCATTTTTCATCCTATGTCTCCATCTTTAAAGAAGGCACTCTGAGCTGCTTTTCTTGTATGACATTATTATTATTTTTATGATTTATTACACAATTAGTCCATAAGTCCTGACCTAGGCACCACCCTTGAGTAAGGTACCGTCCCACTACACTGCTCCCCGGGCACTGTTGGTAGCTGCCCGCTGCTCCACGTGTGCACG
>JBBPDA010000039.1:8620224-8630580 GCA_037974385.1 Arnoldichthys spilopterus
CCCATCACACGTGCACACGTGGAGCAGCGGGCAGCTACCAACAGCGCCTGGAGAGCAGTGTAGCGGGACGGTACCTTACCTAAGGGAACCTCAGTGGTGCCCAGGGACTCGAACCTGCGACCTTCATGTCTCAAAGGCAGCGTCCAAACCACTAGGCCTCCACTGCCCAATGACATTTTGATTTAAAATCCTGCAGTTAACTGGACCCAAGATCAATGGCAGCTTGAAAAATAAATGAATAAATATATTTTTCATAGTAAATTCTGAAATTAAATACTTTCAAAGCAGCAATATTTTACATGTTCACATGATTTTTAAACGTTTAATCCCCCCAAATCCATTTGGTTACAACTGTATATTTAAATATTACTAAAATATTAAAAATATATATTTAAATGGTTATTTAAATGGTTAGATTTAATTTTTTTTTTATATTTTCTACATTTTAATATTATTTTAATATTATTTGAATATTATATTTAGTCTGCATGTATAGATGGACGCAATCCCACCTCATAACATTTTAAGAAAAAACAAGTAAAATCTTTGAAACTTGAGAATGAATGAAAAGTGAGCGTTAAGTTCAGCTCTCTTGGAAGAAAAATTCAGTACTCAGTATTCAGTTTTGTAAAATTAATATTTAAGAACCATTACCATCACCGGCGGCTTGTTTTAACTCCGCCTCTGATCTTCAAGGTAAAATATGCAACGAAACGAACCAATCAGACAACATTTCTTTAATACAAAGTCAACATATCTACATACACAGTGGTTTTAAACCAATTATTGTTTCAATTAGAAGTAACAGTTTGAAAGCAGTATCACTTGGCCTTCGTACAAAGAAAAACTTTTTTCCACTTCTGAATTTTGGCTTCTTCTTCTTTTTGTTTTAATACGTTCACTTCTTTTTTTTTTTGTACTGGTTTGGCTGTATTTTCCCTAATCGGTCCCGTAAATTCATGAGTTTGGCTGTGAGGTCCAGGATCCAGATGCCAAAAAGTCAGAAAGTCCCTTCCAAAGTTCACAAATATTTCTGCCAGCTTTGCTTTTGGAGCGTCAAGGAGCGCCGCCGCCGCCGCCGCCGTCTCTCCAGGTTTGCGTGGGGGAAACCTGTCAGACTCCGAACAGTTCACAAGGCAGCGTTTCCAGATTCCAGAGTCTCTCTGTAATTCCCATCGAGGTCCCTTACCAAATTCCTTCAGAAAAACCCAAAGAACAAAACAGCAGTATGGTACAAATCTAGAGCTTGGTAATGTAGCCAAACAAATAAAAAAAAATAAAAAAATAAAATAATAATAAAAAAAAAAAATAGAAGAAAAAATGGAGTACAAGGGCAGTGGTGAGAGAGGAGTCACGCCGAATGACTCTCGCCCTGGCTGCGATGCGATCAGACACACCACCGAATTCACATTCACTCAAGGCAATGCTGTTACTGCAGAAAGTCTACGTTGATCTGCATGTGGCTTTTCACACACTCTGCTCCGCCAGCTGCATCACCCAAAGAGAATTTGACTGCATTCAAAGGGGCATAGAAAAGTGTTAGTGCGGCCTAGGACTATTCCCTTCCAGCAGCGGAGTGTGAGGAAGGGGTTAACGCCTCGTTCCTTCCTCAGCGTGAAGTAGGAAGGCCGAGAGCGTGGAAACAGCCACAGACTACGGGTGGGGTGGGGTGGGGAGGGGTGGGGAGTGCGGTGGGTCGGTTCAGTTGGCAGCCAGAAACTTAACAAAGGAAAAATAAAAAGATGAAGCACTGAAGGGATCAGAGATGAAGGATCTACGAAGACACCACGTTCCTCAGAGAAAGCAGGAAAACTCGCGATCTAGCGGACGTTTTTTTTCCTTTTTTTTTTTTTTTTTTTTGGATTTCATTATCATTCAAAGACAGGGTCAAATTATACAAATACATATAATATATATATTTGTTTATTTACATCTGTCATATTCAGGATCACTGTTGATCGATAATAAGCGGGTGACGAATCTGTGATTTTCAAAGTAATAATAATAATAATAATAATAATAATAAAAAAATTTAAAAAATGAAATTTTCAAAAAGAGGAGGGGTGAAATATTGGGGTGTACGATTTCGTAGTTATAGTTCATAAACATAATAAATTTGGAAAAAGAAAAGATTATTCATGTCAAATGTTTAGTAAAGAAATTCTATTAATTGTTTAAAAAAAACATTTTTTTTTCCCTCTAATACTAATGATAACTATAACAATCAAAATGCCACCCAGCTACTACCTTCTGAGCAGAAAGAATGGAAAAAAAAGGCAGAATTCCCCTCCGTTTCTCAAGGGATACAGGCTGCATTCCACCAAATCATGGTCTTTATATATATATATATATACGTATAAAAAAAAAAAAAAAAAAAAAAAAAAAAAAAAAAAAGAACGCTATTGGTACTAAGATTTGGATACATCTTTATATTCTGCATTTAAATATACTGTATATGTGTGTATCTATATATCCATAGTCGACACATGGATGCATATATACATACACACGTACACATGTCACTTTCTATAGTGAAAAAATAGAATGTCTTTTAACATAATATGAACAAAATGATCTCTTTTCTTCTCCTCCTGGTTAAAAAAAAAAAAAAAAAGAGTACAGTATCTCTGTTATAAAACTAAGCCAAGAAATAAAACCTTTTCTAAATAAAGTCAAATAATAATCATCATAATACAACAATGTCATTTTTCCCCGTGTAATGTTACAACAATAAGGCTTTTTGGAAATAAGAAAGACTACACACGGCTCCTTCCATCGCGCAGTTAGTATACACAACTAATCTCAAAGCTCCGAGAAGAACCCGCAGTTCAAGCGTTCTCCCGCACACGCTCTCCGCTTTGACCTCTACAAAGTCCAGGGGATCCTACTCACACCAAAAAACAGGTTTTTGTGTTGCGTGAACTACCGTCATATCTGTTGTGGTGGTGGTCGCGGCCTCCAGGCTGATCGCGATCGCCCGTCGGCTGCTCCAAGTTGGAGAAAACACCGGAAAACCCAACGAATGTGGACGGACATGATGGAATCGGGAAAAGGCCTTGGGAGAAATTCAACCTTGGGACATCTGTCTCTTCTCCAAGGCCTTCAATGCTTCGAGGAACATCCGAGGAACATTGGCGACGTCCTGTTGTCGTGAAGGTTGGTCGACCTCGTCATGAGAGTGTCATATACTACACAAGGGCTTGTCCTCGTTCATAGACCCCATACGTTCTCGTCCATCACGGTCTCCACACACGTACAGCATCACATAGCTAAAGCAGCATGTTTGGTATAGAGAGCCAAAAGAAAAAGAAGAAAAAGAAAATAACGGAAACGCAGTCTGAGGACAGTCGCTCAGAGTTATGGCAATGAAGGTTGGTCACCGGAGACGTAAAAGTCACCGTAGGTTGCGAAAGACACCAAAACGAACCCACCAGACGATCCCACGTGTCCTCTATGGCGCCAACGGCGGAGGGGGTGAAGCCAGCCACAGGGTCATGAGTTCTAGGATCTGGAGGAAATGCACTGAGCTTGGTGGTCCTTTGGTCCTCACGTCCCTGGCTGATGGTGGACGATGCCTTTTCCACTGGTGTTTTTCGAAGCTACATTGGTGTCAGCGAGCTTTGTTCTCAGAAGCACCTTGAAACGCCTGCTTGCTCTGCTTTCCCCAGTGTTTACCACACAGCTGCCCTTTTCTGGCCGATACCTTTCAGGAGCGGTTCAGGATTTGGACCACGTGTCGAAACGGAGGCTGCAGAGTAGGATATACTAAGTTTAAGCGGTAAAAAAACCAAAAAAAAAAACCTACGGTCCCTGAAACCCCCCCGTCTCCCTCGGCTCCGGGCGGTCCATTCTAGAGCGTCTTCTCAGACTCTGCTGCCGGTATCTGGGTTCAGGTTTCAAACGGAGGAATTCCTGGAAATGGCAACCTCCCCCCCCCTTTGTAAACACAGAAGGATCTGAGTCTCGGTCCATCAACCAGTCGGTCTCTGTGTTTCAATATCCAGTTTGGCTGAAAGGGACAGGCAGGCGTGGTCCTGACCTTTGGCGTCTGCTACCTGCGCCTTCCGTCGCTCTTTGTGTATTTCTTTGTTGTTGTTGTTGTTGTTGTTGTTGTATCTTTACAGGATTGATTTTTGGAAACACATGTCCACGTACAGATGAATTATAATATCCTCCACGTCAGAACACTTGAGGTAAAGTTAGCGGTCCGGCATACACAACGTTTCCCCACCCCGCAGCCTGAGCCGATGGCATTTGGTTTCCATCTCGCGAGTGAAGATGTCCAGGGGGTTTGTTTCCCGACGGGGTTCTCCCCCCCCCCCCCCCCCAGTCAGGGTCTTTGTCCAATTGTGGATGTTGGTTCTAGACGTCACCGTCAGCGCCGACGACGTTCGTTTTGTTTGTTTGTTTTTTTTGAAGAGAGGACGCGTTGATTTTTTTTTTTTCCTTTTGTACATTTGATCTTTTTTTGTTGTAGTTGTGTAGTCAGTGTCGATTCAATTGTTTCAAGCAAGTTTCTATGGCTCAGGAGGCTGTAGGGGGGAGGGGGAGGGTGCTGGGCAGAGGGACGAAGATGGCTTTTTACGTTGCATAGTGATCAAAGCTTCCTAGATATTCCAGAGCCGCCTGGTAGCAAAACTGGTACTCGTCCTGCGAAAGCAAGAGAAAGGAAGGAGAACAGCGTGTGAAACGTGCTCGTGCAGGCTGGAACGTGGGTACGAGTTAAGGCGGGGCACCACTGTTTGTGTACAACCGTGGCGGACTGACTACAGTGTGGGGAAACGGTCAGTCATAAAATGATCAGCCTGACGTCTCACCTCGGTTTGCACCATGGCTGGCCGCTGAGTTCTCAGCATTTTGACCGTCTGGAAGATGTCCACCACGCCCTCGTAACGCATCCGTTCCAGCACGATGCTGAGCGTGATGAAGACTCCGGTGCGCCCCACGCCAGCGCTGCAAGACAGAGGACCAGGCGGTCAGAAAAGGGAATTGTATGGGCTATACATTATAAGGAGGTCCTTTAAACTCTACAAAGATTTAATTCAAGAAAAATGGGCGTGTCCTAGACATGTCTACCGCCCTAAGGAGGGGCAACTGCACATCGGGAACTACTACTAGATTGGGCTCTACAGTGATCCTTACAACTTACCAAAGAACCAGTGGGCTTTGGACAATGACAATGTCAGGATTCTGACCAGAGCAGTGGTGGATCTAGTGGTTGGGCGGTGATGCCCTAGTGGTTAGGCCCATGCAAACAGACAATCGCAAGTTCATGTCCTGGTCCGGGGACCACTGACGAACGCTTGAGCAACGTACCATCCCACTACACTGCTCCCCGGGGGCTGCTGATAGCTTGGGTTAAAGGCAAACATCACATTTTATTGTGGTACTTGAGTGTGTTCACAATGACGAATAGCCACTTTCACTGGTTCTTTGGTAAGTTGTAAGGATCACTGTAGAGCCCAACTACATTTAAGCAGATAATCCTGGTTTTTGCAGAAATTCCCTCTCAGTCCCTCGGCCCTCCAGGTGTTGGGCGGTCCCATTTCGTGTTGGCTCAATCTGTAAAGTCATTCACACTGCAGATCGTTCCCATTGTAGAGTTTGTGCGGAATTCCAACTGAACGTTAACACTGCCATTGGTTAGTGTTTTTGCCACTCAGTGGGCGTCACTGCAGTGACCTCTGCCCATTGTGATGTCATGCGCATATCTTCTATATAGTGCTATAATAAGGGCTTACTTGTCCATTTCCTCTCTACGTGGGCTTTTTTTGTTACTGTACCATTTAAGACGGATGTATGTAAATAAGGTCTGTTCTGATTGGCTGCCCTGTATTGTGCACTCTTTACAACGTCAGGAAGAATGGGCGTGGCTAAACCGCAGTGGGCTGAACAGACGGATATATTTACATGCACTGATATTTGTGACATCACAAAAACAGTGACAGCTATTTCTTTTTACATTTTTGAACAGTAAAGGCTTTTTAAAACTCAGACTTTTTAAAAAAAGATGGCGCCCCATTGCCCTCCTGGCCTTATCTAGCGATCTGGTTCTAGCGTGAGGCCCATTCGGACCCAACCAGTAGCGAACTGGTAGTGGGCCTACGCACGCTCTCACACACTAAGCCTTCCTCTTCATGACAGCGCCTGAAATAGGAGGGGTTTTAAGCCTGATCCTGCAATACTCCGGGGCCGTGGCGCTAAGCCGCTCCGCCGCAGAGCGACTCCCACTTCACCCGTGGAACGATAATTGATATGACAACAGATTTAGTTTTTTTTTTGCCACTTCCACTCGGCGAGGCCGGGAAGGAAGACGCGGATCAGCGTGAGCGTGGACGGAGGGGAGGGCTGCGACGCGAAGAATGGGTTTGCGCATTAAGATTTAGCGTTCGCTCCCCGTCGCCCGCGTCACGAAATATAACGACGGCAGATACGCGTTCGATTGTCGCAGCGATGCCACGTTCGCCATTCTGGATGCTAAAGATAGACGGCGTGAAATAAGGTGTCGTTGGCATGAATGTGAGCCCCCCCCCACCCCCTCCCCCAAACAAGGAACGAGGGGCATTTTCCTTAACGCAATTTCCTGACACGGCTCTTAAGACCCTCATCAAAGCCCTTCTCATCACGCAGGGGTTTGGAACGTGACAGGTGCGGAGGCGGTGCGAATAAAAAGATTTACACTCCCATTTACTGTACACACTCAGGCAATTAATGACCAAATCCACAGACTCCATTAGATTTGTCACTGGAAAAGTGAGATAGGAAGCGATGAGGATGAGGCGAGGTGAGGGGAGGGGGAGAGGAGAGAATGGGGCGGCTGGCCAATTGGATTGCAGGTCTCGTAACAACGCTCGCGCTGTTTTCAGTCTCTATTACACAATGTCGCACGATCGTTTCTGGCTCCTAAGTGTTATAGTTCAACTGTTTTTCTCTCGATCCGAAGCCTAAAAACAGCTCCACTCATCACGGACTCTGATTTTATGACCATTTCGTATTTATAGCGGCAAAACCGGCGAATTTTTCCTCTTTTCTGGACAGGTTCTAGAACATTCTAGCAAATTCTGGACAATGCTAGAAACTTCTGGACAGTTCCAGAATACTCTGGAAGTCTACTTAGCTTTTAAAGTAGGACTGAATGTTCTGGAAAACAGATGCTTTTTAGTCATTTTCTACTGATTTCAGGCAGAAGGGAAAACACACTTTGTATCCAGGAACAAGAATAGATTAGAACTCTGTTGCTAACGCGCAAGAATTAGTGTTGATTACATTTAATTTGCTTAAAACTGAATTTTAAAAGAATTGAATTTATTCCAATGTTACTCCTATGACTTTTTAGTTTCAGTGTTTCCTGTTCATTCAGTTATTTTGTTTTAGAGATTTTTATTTAATTCATATCTACATTTGGTCCTTTTCTTAATTTGCACAGTGACGTTGAGTGTCTTGGAGGGCACTGTTTAAATAAAATGCAATAACAAAATTAATAATAATAAAAATAATAACAATAATAATACAAATAACAACAAAAAACAACAAAAACAATAATAACAATAACAAAAATAATAATAACAAAAACAACAATAACAATAATAATAAAAACAACAACAAAAACAATAACAATAGTAATAATAATAATAACAAAAACAACAAAAATAATAATAACAAAAACAATAATAACAATAACAATAATAAATTAATAAAACATTAAAAATTATTATTATTATTACAAGTGACAAAACCTTCATAATACTTATACTAAAACTCATAATAAAGTCGTATTTCCACAAGGGTCATGTTTCTGCTGCTGCTGCTGCTTAAGCAATGAGCTGCTTAAAGTCCAACAACAAACCTTACATGTAGTAGAACCACTGTAAAGTCACGTAGAGTCGCTTATTGCTTTTCCTCCAAAACGATGAAAAAAGGTAATATCATAAAAATGACACTAATGACAATAAATGACACCAATAATACATACATACACATAATAATAGCAATAATACTTCAAATCACACTCATGATAATCCCAATAAAAACGTCTTCCTCTAAGCAGCGGTAGTGCGCTACAGTCGCGGAGCCACATTTAATGGGCAAACGTTTTTAACCTGAATCCAGTTGATGTATATTCTGCTTCACAAGTGGCTCAGCCAATCAGATTTGAGAACAGGGGCAGTGTGGTTTGGTACACTGAGCAGACGTGCTCTACACCGGACACTAGAATAATACAGCCATAACTCTGGAGGTTTATGCATTACGCAGCAGTGGTAATGCATTACTGGCTCTGCGCTGCAGACATCCTTTTACACAGCCTGCATAATGCAGCGCTCCATACAACAGAGCACTAATGATGTAAGCTCCTGTAAAATACAGGCACTTTGTTGCTGTCAGCGGTGTAGCGGAAGGGATCGGGTGATTATTTATGTGAGTTTAGAGGCCGTGTTGTTTTGCTGCTCGGCGTATTACACCGTGCTGCCATGGAGAAGGACACTCGTGTGGAGGATCTTATTTATAATAACCAGAGAGCTGTTGGAGGGTAATAGGACCAGAGGAATCACGTCTGATTATGCCATTAGGGCCTTTAAAGAGCAGCCTGATGAGCAGCGCATGTGCCTATACATGTACAGCCATAACATTAGGACCAACTGCCTGCTCGGACTGCGGCGCACTGTGTGCTCTGACCACTTCCTGTCAGAGTCAGCATCACTTTCTACACCACATTACCAGACAGCATTTTCTCCCCACATGCATCAGTGAGACTTGGATGCCCATGACCCTGTCCCTGATTCACCAGTCGGCCTTCCTTGAGTCCCTTTTGGGAGGAACTAACTACTGCACACCTGGAACATTTCTCCACAAGTTGTTGTGGCTGATCCATGTAAATCTACACTCTGTGTGTGTGTGTGTGTGTGTGTGTGTGTGTGTGTGTGTGTGTGAATTGTGTTCTCACCTGCAATGGACAGAGATAGGTCCATCCTGACCAAACTGCTCCTTGGTTTTATGCACCTGTCCAATGAAGTCGATGAAGCCCTCACCGGATTTGGGCACGCCCTGCTCCGGCCAATCAGTGAACTGGAACTGCCGCACGGTCCGGGACTGTCCATCCTGAGAAGGGGAGAAAAAAATACTGTTCCTAAAGCTGTTCCTGTGCTGTTTTTCCAATTTTTTGACGCAACACTCTAAAAAAAGAGTCATCTGATTGAATCTGGACAACAAATTTAAAAATGAGGATTTCTCCGCCCATCAGCGAGGTCTAAAACGCGTCCCAGGTCAAAAATAGGTCAGAAAGATGAAAAATAACGTGTAGTTATTGTGAAAATTAAAAGTTAAAGTTCTGATTTCTTTTTAAAATGTAAATATTTACTCATTTTATGATCATTTCAAATTAATTACAAAACTTTTAATTTATTTATTGTAAATAACCTCAGATTGCACACATGCAGTACCGTCACAGTCCACCAGGGGGCCAAAGCCTGCTTGCAGTGACTTTCCAGGTTACAGCTTCATCATAATCTCGATTTCTACTGCACATGGGTTTCAGTTCCACTGATTAATCCTTATTCTATTGTTCCACGACATGAAAAGGAACGTGGACGTTCTGCCTGAGCGAGGAACTGACACGGAAACACATGCAGAAACTCTAGACTAAACTAAAAGAATTTAAGAGGCTAAATGAAAAAACTCCTGAATTCTGACACAGACAGTCGGCGCTCAGTCATGTGTTTTTCACAGCTCAATAAAGAAGTAGCTACAGACACGGCCACGTTTCTTCCTTTCGTCCCTTCTGTCTTTCTCTTCCTTCCTTTCTTCCTTTTTCTTCCTGTGTGTCTGCTCTTTGTCTGCTCTCTTCCATTTCTGGCTGCTGGAAGCTGTGAGTTACAACAAAATCGATGGAGTGTGTGTGTGCTGTAACGCTGTTCTGGAGACGGTGTTCAACCGGAAGGATCTGGGCGGGTGATCGATGGGCAGATGTGGACGCGAGAGGCCCCATCACCCCTGGCCTGACGGATGAGTGACGCGAGAGAAAAGAGACAGAGACCGAGAAGGAGAGAGAGAGCGAGAAAAAGAGAGTGGAGAGAGTGAGGGAGGGAGAGAGAGAGAGAGAGAGAGTCAGAGAGAGAGAGAGAGAGAGTCAGAGAGAGTCAGAGAGAGCGAGAGAGAGCGAGAGAGAGTCAGAAAGAGCGAGAGAGAGAGAGAGCGAGAGAGAGAGAGAGAGAGAGAGAGAGAGAGAGAGAGGGAGAGAGATGGAGAGAGAAAGGGGAGAAGAAGAAAGAGTGGAGAGACAGAAAGAGAGAGAGAGAGAGAGACAGAGAGAGAGAGAGAGAGAGAGAGAGAGAGAGAGAGAGAGAGAGAGAGAGAGAGAGA
>JBBPDA010000039.1:8630680-8641396 GCA_037974385.1 Arnoldichthys spilopterus
CGGGCGCTGTTGGTAGCTGCCCGCTGCTCCACGTGTGCACGTGTGATGGGTTAAATGCAGAGGTCGCATTTCGTTGTCGTGCTTGAGTGTGTTCACAACAACTTTCACTTTCAAGTACAACATGTAGTAAAATGATCTGATCGTTCCTGAGACTGATTTATATATATATATATATATATAAAATAAGGTTAAAAAGAAATTTTGAAGTAAAAATTTTTTACAAAAGAATAAAATATGAATTATAAAATGTAGGCAGGTAAAAAAAATAAAAAAGTATAATAATAAATAGGAAACTACACTAAACCATAAACCTAACAATACAGTATAATATAATATAAAGGTTTTCGGAACAGAAAGGATACTTTCTGCCATAATTACATCTGCATTTAATCAGACAACACTACACTGTGAGTAAGCTCCTCTGAATGAACTGTGTCTGTATTTTAATACTGATTCTGTCCAGAATATTTTTGGTAAAACACATTTATTCAGCTCCTGTTTCCTGTTTGCCTTTCATGTACAGAACTGGGCTTCAGTGGACGTGAACTGTGTCCATGGAGCACGTGAAGCACGTTTACCTCTTCCAGGTCCATCTCATCTGGGTTCTTGATGTGCCTTATGGGTCCTCGACCTTTCTTCAGTGGCACCGCAACCACATAGACGAACCTGCAGGAGGGGTTAGATCAGTGAAGGGACGAGCGAATGAAAAACACAAAAGAACAGTACAGAGAGAAAGAAAGGACAGACTAACAGACAGGCAGACAGGCAGACAGACAGACAGACAGAAACAGGCATAAAGACAGACAGATGACAGATAGATAGATAGATAGACCGACAGGCAGACAGACATACAGACAGAGCAACAGATAGACAGACAGACACAAAGACAGATAGACAGACAGACAGAGAGCGACAGACAGAGAGACAGACAGACAGACAGACAGACAGACACAAAGACACACAGACAGACAGCGACAGACAGAAAGACAGATAGACAGAGAGCGACAGACAGACAGACAGACAGAGAGACAGACAGACAGAGAGACAGACAGACAGACAGACAGAGGGACAGACAGACAGAGAGACAGACAGACAGAGAGACAGAGGGACAGACAGACAGAGAGACAGACAGACAGAGAGCGACAGACAGACACAGACAAACAGACAGACAGACAGACAGAGAGACAGACAGACAGACAGACAGAGAGACAGACAGACAGACAGACAGACAGAGAGCGACAGACAGACAGACACAGAGAGAGACAGACAGACAGACACAGACAGACAGACAGACAGACAGTGAAATGCAGAAGCTTTGACAAACAGCAGCGCTCACTTGACCATCTCCCTGCTCTCCAGCGGTGGGAGGATGATGGTGAGAGTGTTGTCTGGTTCTCTCCTCATGTTGAACTCCGGTTTGGTCACCAGGATGGACGGGGCGGTCCGGGCCACCAGCCTGTGCCTGGGGCCTCCCTCGGTGCCGTCCGGGCAGGTGACGCGGAACTCGTAGGTGCTGTTGGGTCTCAGGTTGGTGATCAGACTTTTGATCATCCTCGCGTCCGTTTCCACTTTCTGCCGGTTGTACTCGATCTGAAGGGACGAACACAGGCAACGACTCACTAATGCACGGAGGCCTCTGTGTGTTCACCTGCCTCCTCATCAGAATGGATCTCACCATAACACGACTGAAGCCTGAGGTTGCAGTTGGGACGTAGAGAATAAATGCATTATGGCTAAATATGGATACAATCATAATGGCGTATGATGACTGAAGCCTCAGGCTGGGTGAGATAGACTGTTAATGTTATACACATTGTTTCATTTTTATTGGCTTTTAGATGAGGTTCGGTTATTGTTTTGTCATACAAAAAAAGTGATAAAAAATGACTAAAAACATTAAAATATTAAATTGATAAACAAAAAATACAAATTGAATTATTGTGCAGTGTATTTCTATTTCTATTTTGGAATTGAGGTATGGTTATTATTTTGCTATGGAAAAAGTGATATATTGAAAATAATTGATAAAATATCTTTAAAAAACAAATAAAAAAAATTAATTGATACACACTTATTACAAATATAATTATAGTCCAATAAATATTCCTATATATATATATATATATATGTACACACACACTATATATAAGCATATACTATATGGCTTTAAAGTTTATTGACAACATTAATAAATTACAATATAGTCAAACACAAAAAACATTTTTGTGTTAATAAAACAAACATCCTTCACAAACATGATACTGGCTGATGCACAATTACTGTTTATTTGCAGATTTCAAAATATCGGTTGGGGGAGGGGCATAAAGAGTAGCTTGTGGCACATTTTACATGTATTTTTCCAAAATCTGAAAAACAGCAAATAAGCTGAAATTGTGCACTAAAAATGTAAAAAAAATTTTAAAATAATTTTTACTTAGAAAATCAACAAAACGTTGAACAAATGTTGAAACATCGGAAAATATTCAGAAACCGCATGGTTTCATTAATATTTCGGAAAATATTGAAGACGAAGCAGATATGTTATTTTCATAGGTCGGTGTAACTGAACTGGACCGAAAACATCTGTGTCCATGTGACTATGTGCCGCCTTTAAAGGGAAACGGATATAAGACAAGTGTGAGAAATAGTGTCTGAAAGCTGGTCTGTGTGTGTACCGAGCCTGGAAGTGCGCGAGCTCCACTCACCATGCAGCGGAATGGTTGGCGGCTGTCAGAAAACTTCCATGTCAGCAGCACTGACGTCTTGGTGACGAACTGCACCGTGAAGTTCTTAGGAACATCTGGCCAGAAAACACACGGGTACGGGAATGAAAAGGGGAAGGAAGAAAAAAAACAAAAAAAAGAGAGACAGATGCTTTAGGCAAGATGACAGGGGACAGTGGAGCGAGAGCGTGAGCAAGCGAGAGAGAAAGTGACAGATACAGAGAGCGAGAGACATAGAGAGAGAGAGAGAGAGAGAGAGAGAGAGAGAGAAGAAACGGTCGGCGATTGAAGAATCTATTCCCGAGGGGTTCCTGTGGAGTGGGTGATGTGGGGGGTGACCGCTGTGAAGGAGGTGGGGAAGGGCGCTTTCGGTTAAGACAGAACAGCACACGACTGGACGGGTGGACACAGACCCACGGAGGACAGGAACGCACAAAACTCGACCGGCTCAGACAGGCGGTGCCGCTCCAGAGCAGGCCGCAAAGCCCCGGAGGCCAGACTGGGCCCGGAGCGCTCGTAACAGTTGGATAGCGTAGTGGATAACGCGGCATCGGGCTGTGCGTGAAGATGTCGCTTCGGATAAACGCAGGAGAGGGCAGGCTCCGAGCTCTCGGCCCAGTGCTCCGTGCCCTGCCTCTGGACGGGCGCTGCCCGGTCTGAGCCAGGAGAGAAACAAAAGGACGAACCCAAACGCATCATGCCCACAATCGGTTTTTTTTTTCTGTTCTTTTTTTTTTTGAGCAGTGCATCTTGGGATGCCATGCTGCAAACCATCTCAGTGCGAGGAGGAGGAGGCAAGACGGGGGCCAGGAAAGGGGGGGGGGGGGGATTCTCAAAGAAAACAACAAAAGCAAAAGAAATGAAAATAATAATAATAATAATAATAAAAAATAAAGAAAAAAAAACCCAAAAATAATCCCAAAGCTACCAAAACACAGCCTAATTCGACTCCCTTCTCAGCTCCTACCTGAGCATACCGGAGGGGGCGTGGCTAAATGAGTGAATGTGCTGGCTTACAGGAGGCGTGTCTGACCAATCAAACTTGCACTTACCTTGTGAAACTCGGGGCTCCTCCCTGTTCAAAAACTGACTGACTGTTAACTTACTGACTCGGCTTTACCTTGGTTTGGCTTAGTGAGGTGAGTGTCCCCCGGGTTAGCGCTAATTTAACCGCTGTGTAGGTGCTCGGATTGCTGTTTTCAGTGGTGGTGAGGGGGTTATGTTGTTGATTTTTTTTTTTATTTTTTTTTTTTGCTGCTGCTGTTGTTGTTTTTTTGGGTCCAGACAAGCAAAGCAAAGCCCTACCTGTCTCGAAGGCCACTGTCCGATACTGGACGGACGGGCTGTAGGGCCCTGGACCTACACTGGTGTGTGCGCGAATTTTCACGTCGTAAACCGAGCTGGGCTTGAGGCTGTTGAGGGTGTAGCTGTTCTGAGAGGCGGGCAGGTGCAGTTCGTTAGGACCTCCGGCAAGCCCCGCCTCCTGGTAGGCCAGAGTGTATTTGGTAATGGCGCCGTTGCGTTCGGCCAGCACGGGCGGCAGCCAGGAGAACTGGACGGAGCAGCAGGTGACGTTGGATCCGTCGGTGATTTGCGGGTAGCCGCGGGGAATCTGCTCCGGCAGGCCGAGCTCCTGCACCGCCTCCTCGCCGAAGCCGGAGCGCGACTTGGCGGACACTTTGAAGACGTACGTGGCGCCCTGGTGCATGCCGGACGCGGAGTACTCCTGCTCTTCGGGGCCGAACTCCAGCGTGGCCAGGGGAAGGACGTCCTTACGGCCGAACTGAAGCCGGTAGCCCAGCAGGGCCAGGCCGGCGGGCACGACCTCGGGGGGCAACCAGCGGACCACCGCCGAGTTTTCAGAATCCAGGTGGACCCACAGAGAGGGGGGGCCCGGAACTGTGGACAAAGGCGCACAAACAAGGACACGTATCAGCATTCACAGCAGTCACAGCTCACAAAACACTTTTACTTCCTTCAGCCAGAACATTAACACCACCTGCCTAATACTGAGTGTGTCCTGACTGTGGTGCACTGTGTGTTCTGACCCCTTTCTATCAGGGTCAGCATCACTTCTTGTGCACCAGCATCTCCTCTTTGAAATCAGACCAGACGGGGAAGCCCCCCACTCCCCACATGCATCAGTGAGCCTTGGGTCCCCATGATCACTTCTGGTAGGTACTGACTACTGCACACCTGGAACATTCCATAAGACCTGCCGTTCTCTGACTAGAACATCACAATAAGGCGCTTGTCGACGTGGCTCAGATCCTTATGCTACTGCTTCCAGCACATCAACTTCAAGAACTGACTGTTCACTTGCGGCCGAGTATATCCCACCCCCCCTGACAAGTGCCATTGTACTGAAATAACTAGAGGGTCGATGTTACTGCCTTTATCGGTCAGTGGTGTTAATGTTATGGCTGAAAAAAATATTCCCACTAATATTAAAGGGCAAATGATTTTCCTTCTTTGAACTCAAATTTGAAAAGGGACCATATAGTCCAAGTATGGAGACCACGCCAAAAAAAAAACTAGCCGAATTAATCCGGTTATGAGGTCATAACCATGAGCATATTGGAATATGAACAGTCTACAGCAATTTAGCTTTGACCTTTCCTACTGAAGTTATATAGAGTGTTGCTCCTGGATGCAAATGCGTCGTTGTAGTCCTCCAAAGGATCCGAACATCCAAAAAGAGGGGCCAAGGTGTCAGCCAATCAGAACATTTCTATTTAACAGCATTAAAGGGCCAGTAGACCAGCCTGTTTAATGCTAGGGGATGAAGAGAGTGTGGAATATGGGCACAATTAAGACTATTTATGTCGAAAATGACAAATATTATTGGTTGAAGAAAAATGTGGAAGATAACCCTGTGCTGTACAGCAATAACAATAAAAATAATGGCAGCCGTAATAACATGAACATGAATAGCAGTAATGACCGTTTATTCAGTTCCTGTCCTCACTTTAGTTCTGAATAGCAATTAGTGTGTACGGCGCGAGGACTACAAGAGGCTTTAATGAGTAGCGCAGTGCAGAACAACAGCACATTAGGCGACAAAGGCTTGACTAATATATTGGTACAAAAAAGATACACAATAAAACTTAGGTGCTAATGCGTTTGGTCGTTAGGGAGTGTTGAAGCCTCTGGTGTGGTTCTATATATAGCTGGTACACACACACACACACACACACACACACACACACATACACACACACAATAAATGTAATATGTGACACATACCCAAAGGCCGTAAAGTCTACATATGGAAACGAAGCACCAAAAACAGCCCATTTCACATTCACTGCAGTTGTGATGTCACAAAAACCCAACCTACTGACACACCTGTCCAGGCTACAGCAGCTCTGTCCGTTTATGCTGAAGTTATAAGGAGTGTTTCAGCCTGGGCTGCCTTTTGAATGAGGCATGATGTGTGGCCACCAATGAGACCACAGGTCATTTACATATGTTAAGGGCACTTTTATAAAATAATTGGGAGGTTGGGAATTGACCATTTAAAGGTGAACTGCAGCTGTTTTTGGTACATAAAACCATTAGCATCATAAGAAATGTGTAGGAAATAGGCATTTTAATGCAAATTAACGACATTTTTACATAAAGTAATTTTTCTATATTAGAAACTGAAGCTGTCATTAAAAAACCTAAATATAATAATAATAATAATATTAATAATAATAATAATATTAATGTTAATAACAATAATAATAATAATAATATTAATGTTAATAATAATAATAATGATGATGATATTAATGTTAATAATAATAATAATAATATTAATGTTTATAATAATAATAATAAAAATGATGATATTAATGTTAATAATAATAATAATAATAATAATAATAAAAAAATTATACAAATTTGATTATGGTTCTGTTCTGATCGTTACTATACAATTAAATATACACTGATCAGCCATAACATAAACACCACTGACAGGTGGAGTGAGAAACATTGACTCTCTAGTTATTTCATCACAGGGGCACATGTCCGGTGGGGTGGGATATGCTAGGAAGCTAGCGAACACTCAGTTCCTGAAGCTGATGTGCTGGAGGCTGAAAAAAAATGGGCGAGCGTTAAGGATCTGAGCCCCTTTGACCAGGGCCTGATTGTGATGTTCTAGACGAGGTGCAGCCGTTCGTACCTACCATAAGTGATCCAGGGAAGGACGACTGCTGAGTAAGTGAGAGTGTCATGGGCGCCCAAGGCTCGCTGATGCACGTGGGGAGCGAAAGCTACACAGAAGAGCTACTGTGGTGTAGAAAGTGACGCTGACTCTGATAGAAAGGGGTCAGAACACACAGCGCAGAGTCAGAGCTGCTCCAGCAGGATGAGTGGAGCTGCTCAGTATTAGGCAGGTGGTGTTAATGTGCCCGGCGGTGCAGCCTGTGTTCTGAACGTGTGCCCGCAACAATAAAGGCGGCACGGAGCTTCTTTTAGCTACTCTGGGGGCTACTACGCCTTGCTGCGGGTTTCCCGAGGAGACGAACAGTGGGCTGTGGCGGGAGGCGAGGGATGAGTGAGCAGCAGGAGCGGGTGGAGGGGAAGGGAAGCGTGAGCAACAGGAGAACAGAAGAGGGAGACGCACTAGAGAGAAAGGAAGGTGATTTGGGACACAGCGCAATCTGCCACGAAGCGAGGACAGCGGGGGTCAGCGTGTCCGTGATTGCGGCGGCGCGCCGCGACTCCACTTCAGTGCAGCCGTGCCGGCCAACACACACCTCTCTCAATCCCTTGCAACGAGGCCTCAGGCACGTTTCCCATCACGCCCTGCATTAATGGCTGCTGTTGACACACAGGCCCTGATTGAGAAGGGATTGGGTTACGCTTTGATTTCCTCCCCCTCCCCCCCTCAGATTTCAAGCCCCCTAAATGCCCTTCTCATATCCAGAGGGGGGAGAAGAGAGCCAGGGGAGAGCTTTGGTGGTGGTGGGGCTTAGTTTATCGAGTGATTAGCTCATTGCTGCTGTGCTTGAGCTGCACTTTCTACACGGCTGAAGTTCCTGATGCACACAGGCAGCATTTGGCAAGACGTGGCATTATGGGCTCTATCTGGACGATCGAAGGCAAAGCATAAAGTGCGAGGTCCAGCTAACATTTATGGGCGTGTCCAAATCCACTTTGCTTATTGGACGGCGGAAAATTCACTTTGGTGCAAAACATATGGTCCCAACTGTGTGTTAAACTCAATATGCAATGAACCAATCAGAACGGCACCTTACCTCACCTTTAATAGGCGGGGGCGGAGCTATTGTGGATTGCTATTATGGTGCCATGTTAACCTGGCAAACCAGATCGGTTTCTGCTGAGGAGATGGATGCGCTCGTGCAAGTGAAAGTGTGTGAGCACATCATTTATGGGAGCAGCACTGTTCCACCTAAGCCTTCGAGGTGAAGCAGATGAGGTATCAGCAAGTGTGTCCTAGTTTTCTGGCATCACCAGATCATCACCCAGTGCGGCACTGATTTTAGATGTGGTTTTGGGTCAAAAATGCATTTTAGGTCATTTCACTGCCCTAAAATTTACTAACAACGCGGCCCCGCATTAAAAAAAAGCGCCGCTCGTAATAACGTGAGCACAGGGTGTGAAAATCTGGAATGTGCCGGTATTAAACTAGCAAAAACGTTGCGTTGAGCCTCCTGCTAGTGCAAAATAGAGCCCCAGGGTTCAAGTAAAGGCTCTGGCTTCAATACGCAAATTAGCCAAGTAGCCAAGTTTAAAGGAAAAGTCCAGTAAAAATTTAATTTACACAATTTTCCACTTAATGCAGATGTGTCTGAGCAGCCAAATTATGTTTGGAGTCCACATTTAGAACCAGAAATCTGGGTCTACACACTATCATTGTGAACACACCCATCACACATGGTGCACCACAACGAAATGTAGCCTCTGCATTTCACCCGTCCACACGTAGAGCAGCGAGCAGCTATCAACGGCACCCGGAGAGCAGTGTAGCGGGACCTCAACCTCAGCTCCCAAATCACTAGGCCACTGAAACCTAGTGCTAATCCACTAGAGACGGGTGATCGCCATGTCGGCAATGGGTGGGCTTGGTGTTTGGGGGGGGATTACTAGCACCAAAAGGCCAGAAGGTGGCAATAATGCACCTAAAAGTTGTTGCCCAACCTACATATCAGACCGATCACTGTGCAGAACACTGTGATGACCGTCAGCCATCGGGGACAGATCCTGGATTCACTGCCGAAAACCACAATATGAGGCAATCAAGGTCCCTGGAGGAAGCATGACGCGAAGATAAAAGGGATTTTTAATAATGACACACCATTAGAATTCAAATTCCGCCCGAAAGCACATCCGAGACATTGACCAAGAATAATCTGCGCATGATCCTCTGTCCATATTTTAAGCCTCGACCTTCACTTTCTTTCGAAAGTCTGACCACTTAATTCAATAACTAACTAAATTCATTCATGTGGAGTCACGTGGCTAAACGTGCACAGGACAAGACGGAGGTCCCGGGTTTCTGCGGAGGCTTTCGGGTCGATAATGGAGTTCCAATCAATCACAGCCATGTCTTTCTTCTCGGACAACGCGCGGAATCAAAAGGATCAATGCTGAGGGTATTGCTGTGAGATCAAGGCGCTGTAAAGCAGCGGCGCGGGCCTCTAATCTTTATATGGATAAGGTTCCTCACCCTCACCCTTACAGCACAGAGCGATGTCTGATTGACCAGCAGTACGTCAGAAAAAAAAAAAGGGGGGGGGGGGGGTGGAGTCTTCCCACACACCACGTACACACCACACGTACAAATCTGCTCCGGTTTTGGCAAAACTGAGATCACGAGTGATGGGAAAAGGGCTGAGATGATGCAGCCAGATCCAGACAGAGTACTAGCATGCGTGTGTTAGCGTCACTACGTTTTGTTACAAATGTAACGTCGGTTTAATATTTTAACTAAAACATCAAGGGAGAAAAATTGGGATTTTTGTTTTGGTCTTAGTCCCACCGTCTACTGATTTTAGTGAAAAAATATTAAGCCTCTGATTTAGCGTCCAGGAATTTTCGAGAGAGGATATGGCAACCATGTGTATTATGGTGCATGTACACCAATCAGCCATAAGTAGCTCTACTGTAGGATCAGAGCAGACGGGAAAGCCTTCACTCCCTATCAGTGAGCCCTGGGGGCCCAGGACCCTGTCGGGAATTCACCAGTCGTGCTTCCTTGGATCACTTGTGGTAGGTGTTAACTACTGCACACCTGGAACACTCCACAAGACCTGACGTTGTGAAGACGCTGACTCGGCCGTCTAGAAAATAAGGTTCTTGCTAACGTAGCTCAGATCCTTACACCCCTGCTTCCAGCACATCAACTTCAAGAACTGACTGTTACATGTATGCGTTCTGCGTGTATTATTGTTTGTTAGGGACAGTATGCATGTGTATTAGCCTGTGTGTGGTCGTGTGTGTGTATTAGCACATATGTGTAAGTGTGTACTTATTAGCAGGTATGTGTTATTGTGTGTGAATGAGTGTGTGGATATTGGTGAGTGTGCTTTAACACATCTGGGCTTAGTGTGTACTTAAGAGTGTGTGTGTGTGTGTGTGTGTGTGTGTGTGTGTGCATATTAACATGTTTGTGTATTAGCATGTGTGTGTGTACTTATAAGCACGTGTGTGTGTGTGTGTGTATTAATGTGTGTGCATGTTAGCAGGTGTGACTTAGTGTGTGTGTGTGCATGTTAGCAGGTGTGACTTAGTGTGTGTGTGTGTGTGTGCATGTTAGCAGGTGTGACTTAGTGTGTGTGTGTGTGTGCGCATGTTAGCAGGTGTGAATCTGTGTGTGTTTAAGTATGTTTATTAGCACGTGTGTGTCTGTGTGTGTGTGTGTGTGCGAGCATGTATGTTTATAAGCATGTACGTTTTGGCGCGTGTGTATATAAGTATGTGTGCGTATTGAGTGTGTGTATTAGCGTGTGTGTGTATATAAGTATGTGTGCGTATTGAG
>JBBPDA010000039.1:8651836-8674476 GCA_037974385.1 Arnoldichthys spilopterus
ACACACACACACACACACACACACACACACACACACACACACAGCAAAGGCTTTGCCGGCTACATGCTTTAAAGCCCTTGTCAGAACACATCTCTCTCTCTCTTGGTGGTAGAACAGGAGAACAGGGAAGCGAGACAAAAATTCGCGTCTTCGGACCATATCTACTCCGTTCGGTCCAGGAAACACAGTGCATTAACTCTTGACATTTTTACGGACCCCTGATTTGGGGGGTGGGGGTGGGGGGGTGGGGGGGGGGCAGAGAGATGCATGCTCTGTCTATCAACACGTATCAGCTGTTTGGTTCTGAAAGCTAGTGGACATGAAAGTGAAAGCAGTACGTACTGGCTTGCGACGTCTTCTGCGAGACTTCGTTGGTGAAGGCGCCGATGCCTTTGTTGGAAACTGCGGCCAGAGAGAAGAAGTACTCCGTGTTCGGGCGCAGGCCTTCCACCAAGTAGGAGGAGCTCGGGCCGAACGTTTTGGTTACCTGTTTATCGGGGAACGACGTGTGAAACGTTATCGGCGTCAAAGTGGAGAACAACGTCCAGCAGAACAAGGAGAACATGGCAAAAATGAGATACGACGGTACATCGTACTTGGGTTCAAAGTTATGGTACCGCCAGGATTCCCACAGTTCTGATCAAATACAGGCAGCCAGAGCCTCTAACTGGTTTGAAAGTGGCTATTTGTGTGATCAGTGTGAACACACCCATCACAAGTGCACTCACAGTGACCTCTGAATTTAACCCATCCACACATGGAGCAGTGGACTGCTGTCAACAGGACCAGGCGAGCAGTGTAGGAAGTACCTTGCTCAAGGGTAATTGAGTGGTACTTGGGTTGGGACTTGAACCAGCAACCTTCCGATCACATGGGCAAAACCCTCCCACTGCCCAGTTTGAATAAACTATATTTTTTCGATTTTTTTTCTTAGGTAAGGTCTAGTTAATCTTTGGCTTCTTGCTTATTTTAATGTATTCGTTTGTATTTCTTTTATATTTAAATTTTTGTTTTTTTAAATGTTAATCTATATTTTTTTAAATGTATTTTTCTTTGGTAATTTAGTTATATTTGATTTCTTGTTTATTGAAGAGTATTTATTTTTTTATATATTTTTAAATGTTTTATATTTTTTATTATTCTTTTCCTTTGTTAATGTAAATATCTTTGGTTTTTTGTTAAATTTACTGTATTAACAAGAATTTCCTTTCCTTAGTTAAGTTAGTTATCTTTGGGTTAATTTTAGGGTATCTGTTTTAAAATATTTTTAAAATATGTTAATTTGTAAAAATATTTGAACTTATACTTTTTATACTTTTTATCTGTAAGGTAGTTATCTTTAGTTTCTTGTTAATTTTAGGGTATTTATTTGTATTTTCAAAATATTTTTACATTTAAAAAAATATTTTAACCTATATTTTTTAGATTTATTTTCCTTATGTAAATTAGTTATCTTTGGTTTCTTGCTTATTTTATTGTATTTATTTGTAATTCTTTAATATGTAAGTATTTTGTTTTTTATATGCAGTTTAACCTACATATATTTAATTTATTTTCCTTTAATAAGTTAGTTACTTTTTGTTCCTACTTTTTTTTGGTATAACAGCTCTTTCCTTGAAGCTTTATACTATTTTATTTCTTTCCAAGAAAAACTGTGTGCTTTTTACTAGAAGTTTCATAAAGTGGTCACTGATCATAAAATAATTTTAATAAGAGTTAGTTATTTTATATTACTCATCATTTTAGACCCGTAGACATTAGCAGGATGTCCCATCTGCTATTTCCCACTACTGTCATGAAATCAGTACCTTAATTCCTTAATTAGATATAGCGTAGTGCAAAATAAACAATGCTAAATAAAACTTTTTTTTTTTTTTTACATGGCAGCACTGGCACAATGTATCTTTCCCCAAGTATTAGACTAAATATGGCGCTGTACATCATGCACCATCAAAATCTTTCCTTGATTTTCTGTCCTATCGCCAACCCCTACTTCAAACCACTGATCCGACTCGAGCCAAGTCCTAGGATAAAACCTTGCAACCACTTTGGAGAAGATTCAATAGCTCTGCCTCAGTTTGAAATGTTTGGCATCACTTTGGCCCTGCAGCACTTCTAATGGTCTCGATAAAATATTCTGGCAGGTTTAAGAGAGCGTATTGGACAGATGCTGGAAAATTTAGAGCACGTACCATGCTCTCTGGACTGGCTTGGTTATAACGCAGCTCATAACTGATGATCCCCTCTTTCTCAAACGCTGGCTCCCAGGTCAGCTCGATGGTGGTGTCGGACACCTCGCCGATCTGAAACTTGGACGGCTGTCCAGGGACTAAGAGTCGAGGCAGTGTGAGAGTGTGACACAAACATCAAAAGCACATTTAGGCTACAAGTCAAGCACGGACCACACAATGCACATCACCTTGCATGCAGAATCACTGAAATTCGAGTAGGTTCTTTAGCCCATGGGCCACCTTCTGCAGAACAGGACCTTATGTGGAACTGCGTGGATGAACAGCGACTTACCTCCTTGCAGCACTTTAACGTGAATGGGGTCTGAGAACGGTCCGTCTCCTACTGAAGTGAAGGCCAGCACGCGTATGGTGTACGTCTCTGAGGCCACCAGGTTCTGAATGGTTGTAATCACGCTATCCTGTACGTTGTGGATCTGCCACATGCTCATAGGCTGAGAGGGGTCCATGGTGTAGTAGACTCTGTAGCCCTTAATCTGGCCGTTGGGCTCCTCTGGCTCCTCCCAACGTACCATCATGGTGCTCTGGGAGATGATTCTGGCCTGGATGTTCCTGGGAGGGCTGGCGGGAGCTTGTTCTCCTGTTCTAGCTTCGACCGGCTCACTGGCCGGACCCTGGCCGATGGTGTTGATGGCAGAGACTCGGATCTCGTATTCCGTGTTGGGGGAAAGGCCGCCGATGCTGTAACGAGTGGTGGTGATGGAGTCCATCACGTCGAACTTGCTATCGGGGGTCTTGGCACGGTACTGGATGGTGTAATGCAAAACCGGCTCGGGATTGCCGCTGTCCCAGGTGATGGTGATGCTGGTTGCCGTGGTCTCCGTGACTACTGGGGTACCTGGCGGCTTGGGCAATGCTGTAAGGGTAGAGGCAGGAGAAGATGATGCATCTGCTTTACCAGCACAAATCCTCTGCAAACCAGTACAACAGACATAGACCACAAACAAGGGCCAAATTGTACTTCTGCATGTGCCAGTCTGGCCAGAGGTCTGGGCTTGTACATGAGGGTTGGCGCGTAGTGTCGGTATGGGGTAGAGGTCTATTTTATCCACATAGAACTAAAACTAAGTAACATTTTGTAACCTTTCCAATATGTTGAACACACTGAAACAATGAAATGTGACCTCTGCATTTAACCCATCACACCTACACACACGGAGCAGTGGGCAGCTATCAGCAGCACCCAGGACCTTACTCAAGGCAACCTCAGTGTTGCCTGGGCCGGGACTTGAACCTGTGACCTTCAGGTCCCAGGGGGAATGTCCTAACCACTAGGCCACCAGCTGCCCACCCTTGCATTGCATTGTAGTTTAGTGTGAATGGCTAGAAGGAGCAAATCCCATCAAGAATTCCCATTCTCTTACATTTGACGATGATTTGGGACACAGCCTCAATGATGCCCAGGCTGCTCATGGCCACGCAGGTGTAATTGGCAGACTCGCGGACGCTGTTGAGCTCCAGAACGTTCCGTCCCACCGGCATGTCGTCTTCCGGCGTCAGGTCCTCGGCGTTGAGCATCCACTTCACGTAGGGCATCGGGGAGCCCACCGCCACGCAAGTGATGTTTACGCTGCCGCCCGGCATGATCTCATGGCTGGCGGGCAAGATGGAGAAACGAGGGGGGACTCGGCGGACTGCGAACGCCCAGAGAAGGATGGAAAACGAGAAAGAGAGAGAGAGAGAGAGAAATAGAGAGAAGGGGAGAGAGAGAGAGAGAGAGAGAAAAAGAGGTGACAAGACAGGGCGATGAAAATGAGTCCTTCTTTAGAGCAAAAACGTTGTCTAAAGAGAGGACAACAAATCATAAAAAAACGTGAGACTCGTTGAAAGGAAAACGAAGTCTAAAATTATAGAAATTATAAGAACGAGAAATCAAAACTAAACTAACGGAACTGCTTCACCAACAATATAGATTGACATTAAAGCAACAGATTCATAGCAACAAGGTTCCATTGACTAATATTTGATCCATCACAGCACATTTAATTGCACAAAAATCTATTATGAGTTTCTCATCTTTGGAAACTGAACCTCTGCGTGAGCTCCATACAAACCAAGCGCAGTGGGTGAGGTGAGCTGACCTAAAACATCTCTACACTGAAGACGCAAGGCTCCACCCTACTGTAGGCCAGCAGGAGAAGGAAGCTCCTCCTACTTCTGCTTGAGCTTCTCGTGGAAGCTCATCCTACTTCTGCTGGAGCTTCTCGTGGAAGCTCATCCTACTTCTGCTGGAGCTTCTCGAGGAAGCTCCTCCTACTTCTGCTGGAGCTTCTCGTGGAAGCTCCTCCTACTTAGTGGAAGCTCCTCCTACTTCTGCTGGAGCTTCTTGTGGAAGCTCCTCCTACTTCTGCTGGAGCTTCTCGTGGAAGCTCCTCCTATTTCTGCTCAAGCTTCACATGGAAGCTCCTCCTACTTCTGCTGGAGCTTCTCGAGGAAGCTTATCCTACTTCTGCTCAAACTTCTCGTGGAAGCTCCTCCTACTTCTGCTGGAGCTTCTCGTGGAAGCTCCTCCTGCCGTACGGGAACGTAAGAATGGATGGAAGACGGAACGTCAATTGCTCTAATCTCCACCTACGCTGGACAAACGAGGCCTATGTGGCTCCATGCGTATGTGTCGGCCGCGTCAGTTCTGTAGCCTGGGACTAAAGATGAGAAACCTTAATCAGATTTTTGTGATTGAGGGTAAATCAACTGGACAAAGCCTCTTTCAAATCTGACACGGTTCCATTGATAGATGCAGCTATCATTTTCACAGACATCATGCATAAATAGGTAGGAGGAGAAAGAAAAACGAGGGGAAATAAAAACGAGAAGAGAGTAAGAGAACGGAAATCAGACCAGATAGAGAAAGAGATTGAGCTAAAAATGCATAGAGGGATGTAACTGAAGGATCGCTGGCATGCCCAGACAAAGACGACTGAACAGGAGGAGGAGGAGGAGGAGGAGGAGGAGGAGGAGGAAGGAGTAGAGAGCGCGCACAAGATAGCGAGGGAAAGAAAGGGGGGGGGGGACCCACTTCAATGCCGAGAAAGTATCGCTCGTCTCTCCAGCCGGGCTTCAACGCCACACAAGCGGTGCTGCATCGCCGTCCCGGCTGGAGGTCGCGACGCAAAAGGAATTTGTAGGAGAAAATCTGCGCAACATCAGCTGATCAGCTGGTTTGAAATGAAACTAAGTGTCACATATATATATATATATAAAAAAAAAGAAAAAACAAAAAAGAAAAAGAAAGGGTCATTTAGGAACTCGGGGAGAAAGGACAGGACAGGTTTGCTGGCCTACGGCGGGAACGGCTGAGCACCTCTACGACAAAAAGGCTTCCAGAGCTACACATGAAAGTCAGGAGGAGTGAGGATGCCATGGAGAGACAGTAGAGGAGAGGGAGGTCAGCCAGGCTTCGGCCTATTCCAGCTTTTTACAGTTGGACCAATTGAAATGAGTGTAGACAGATGAACTCAACAGCTGGCTTTACATGATGAAACCTGATGACGTGCCATTATCCCGGAAGGAAGCAGAGAATTTCTCGCAATGGGTTGTGGTATTGAGGGAATGGATAGAATACATTCGATACGACATGCGAAAGAGGGATCGTTTCATCGAATTTGACGATATTTTCCACTGTTTTTACTACTACGATTGACTTGTTTTAATTCATTCATGATGGAGAGCGACATTCAAGGCAGTTTAGGCCAAAACAGTCTCCAGTGGGGGTCTCCCGAGTGGTGCAACTGTCTAAGCATTGGCCTCATCGTCAGGAGATCGAGAGTTCAATGCCCAATGGTGCCACCCTTGGGGATAGAGTCCAGAAGAATAAATTGGCTTTGCCCTCTATGGGTGGATGGGAAGGGCTCTCAACACGATGCTAGCCAGCACAGCTGCCTGTTAGCCACCACAATTGGCAGTTAGCATTTTTCTGCACATGTGGTAAGTTGCCCAATGGCGTTGCCTTAGTGGCAGCTCGAGAAGAGTTCAAAGGAAGGACATGTTCGCCTTCACCCTCCCAGTGCTGGTGATAAAGATGGAGGGAGTCTTAGCTAGAAAGTCTCCAGTTACCATGGCAAATGGCAAATTTTTTGGAAAAACCTTTTAGGTTAAGATCATAAGACATTCTTCCAATTCAACACCCTAAAGGTCGCCGCTCGGATCAAAAACCCCAAAAAACTAAGGCGTTAGGAGCTTTTCCATGAGCAGGTTCGCCGGTGGTTCCGAGTCCCTCTCGCCTTATACATTACTGGGCTCGCAACCTGCAAGTAGCCTGAACGTTTCACCGTCTAAAGCCAGCGCTGCTCGAGATCTGGGATCTGATCCGTTTCCCCATGTCCGCCTCTGCAGGCAGGAAGCATGGTGTGAGTGAGGCTACAGGGAGCTGTACGCCAATGAGGGGGTCATGTCTCAAAGGTGAGGAGGGGGAAGAGTGAGAGAGAGAGAGAGAGAGAGAGAGAGAGGGAGGAGCATGGAGGTTGAGCTGCTAGGGCTAGTTAAAAAAAAGAAAAGAAAAAAAAAAAGAAACCCACAATGACACAGAAAGGACGGAGACAACAGGTGGAGAAGGGACATGAGGCAGAACGACAGTCCAGCAGCAGGACAGAGGACAGAGGGGACGGGACAGACCCGGCTGAACTTTTGAACATCTATGTGGGGCTGGAGACACGACGGGGACTAAAAGGGGAGGGGGGTGGGGGGGTGGAAGGGGTCGGGAAGAGGGCACGCGGGAGAGTCGGTCCGACTGCAGCAAAAAAAACAAAAAAAACAACACCACAGCTTCTCCCTCAGAGGGGCTTGAAATCTGAGATTTGGCCTTGAGGTCTTGAGGAGACGGAGGCCCAGGAGAACAGAAAGGCCTAGAAGTGTGAGATCCTGAAGGGCTTCAGCCAGTGCACTTACACATGTTTGCATATGCATTATGTATGTACATATACATTATATATGTGTGTATATACTGCACACATACACCGACCAGCCACAACATTAAAACTACTGGCAGGTGACGTGAATAATCTGGTTACAGTGGGTCCAGTCAAGAGGTGGGGGTCATTAGGCAGCAAGTGAACAGTCAGTTCTTAAAGCTGATGTGTTCAAAATAGGAAGCTCTTCCTGGGGGTGTGTGGGGTGTATGGAGGCTTGGGGGAGGGGTGGTGGTGGTCCTGGTAATCCAATGGATAGTACCTACCAAAAGTGCTCCAAGGAAGGAGAAGTGGTGAACCCACAACAGGGTCATGAGCACCCAAGACTAATTGATGTGGGTGGGGACTGGCCTGTCTGGACCGATCCCACAGAAGAGCTACCGCGGTGTCAAAGTGTCAGCATAAGGGGGTCCTTCCTACACAATAAAAGGCAGGTGGTTTTAATGTTATGGCTGATAAGTGTATATTCTGTATAACGTGTGTACCTGCTTTTCTTTTGTTGTACTGTGCATTTTTTACATATTTCACCCCTGGAAAGACGCAGATTTTTATGAAAGATCAGATTTTTCTGCTGATTTTATATCGCAGAAACACAGTTCAGTACAGTTCACTGTGTGCAAAAAGGAAAAAGAATGAAAGTAAAAAGGTTCGCCGTTTGATTTTCGAGCGCCATTATATGCACGTCATCCAAAAGGGCCATTATAATCTGTGATGCCGCCATTATTCATAATTACTTCTCCGAATAAAACGACCTCGTGACCTTCGCGGCCTTCGCTTAAACACGCGCAGCTGAAATGGGAGGCCTGCACACACGCGGCAGTGTTGTGATTAAGCATGGATATATTCATAAGAGCGGTTTATAAAGTCTCAGTCTGCAGAATGACCTTCTATAGTCTCCGGTGAGTGATTATCACATTTCTGCTCCATCCACAGCAGCTGTCCTGGAACACAGTGGTGTGTGCCGTGTATAAACGGGGATTTCCACCGATTTTCGCAAAAATTCCCACATGCACATAAAGGAACTTCAGAACGGCTCACAGTGGTGGTCCGAGTTCCACGTCTCTAAAAGCTCCCTCATAGAGCACGATTGCATAGAGGGGTTATGAACACGCTGCATTGCTTTACCATAGTTTCGAGAAGCTTTTGGCCTAAAATGTACTTTTAAAACCCATACTTGGTGGAGAGGTACATGTAGGGTGTGGTGAGGCAAAATAGTCCCTTATTTTATCAGGTTCACACTATTTTACACTTTATTACATTATATACAAAACTCAGATAGCATGTATAGATTCAGTGGTGTATTTTGGTAGTAAATAAAAACACTATTTTAAATATATTTTATTTTATAAATGTTTTATTATATAAATATACATATCTATATAATTTTTTTAAATATATAGTATAATATATATTAAAATATTTTATATATATATATTTTTTATATTATACATTTTCTAAATTTATATATATATAAAAAATATAAAATGTATAAAAAAATTAGCATTAAAAATCATATATATATATAAATAAATACATAAAAATAATATATTTTTAATACGTTTTTTTTTTGCATAATAGGCATCACCAACGCTGCCAAGAAATTAATGCATACGTTTCTCTACAATTAAACATTTTACACCAGAATAAATATCAGCGATAATTTTTTTGGCAGAAATTATTTTTAAAAAAAAGTGGAATTTTGCGTTAAAGACTATGAGGCGTGGTTTTAAGTGCGGTGTTATATATTTAAACACTAACAGGCGGTTACTCGGTTTAACACAATTCGTATTTCTATGCAGCCTGGCAGTCTGCAATTTTTAATTTAGCACATTTTAATTTTAATGGGGGAACAACTCACACAATTGTAAGCAACCCCCCAAACAGAGCATATCCAACAACGTTCGACAAAGGTGAAAGGGCAGCCCATGTGTCACGAGGTCATGCATGGTTATGACTGCATGAGGGACAAGTACAATATGGAACCAAACTGTCCACCAGGCCAGAGCTGGCGGAGTCGTACTGCCCAGGCCCATCCAAGCATGCAACCCCATAAAATACTAGCGCAAGTGCAACTTTAGCAACATTGTTGTATGGAACACACAGACACACAATTAAAACAGTGCGTAAATATTAACAAAACAAAAACAAAAACCAAAGCACACACAGATATTACAGTGCAGGTGTGTTCCTCAAGGCTCTGGCTTTGACCACTGATCGGACAGTGATGTGTAGAGGGCGGTAACTGAATGGACCTGTAATGGGTAGAGTCACAATTGTCTTACCAGATTAACGGCACCAAATAAAAATCATAAAAAATAAAGGGACGGTTCAGACGTCCAGCTGCTCATGCTAATTTAGGTGGAGCGCATTTCTCCGTCTGGCCTTGCAATCAGCCGGTGGACCATGAGCTTTGGTGGTTGAGTGAATGAGGGCTGCAACCTTTCACCTTTTGATGCTAATCGCAAGCAGAATAACGGCTAGAGCTGTTACGGCTAACCTGCACCGACGCGATATGGTCATTTGATGCTAATGTGGCCCTTAAGTTAGCAATGCATATCCTGTCAGTAGCAAAAGAATAAAATGTTTTTGTAATATACACTCGTACTATTAAAGGTGCCAGAACAGCTCTGTGGTGTGGTGCTATCGCAGGGTTGTTCAGTTCCCATCCCGGAGGGTTGGTGACCAGGACAGTCTGGTGATTTACCAACTCAAATACACCTGACATTTACACTGGGCACACGTCCAAAACACTCATCAAGGGACGTTTCACCCCCACTATTGTCCAATATGATCCTCAAGTAATGTCCACAAAGTCTACCAAATGTGACCCTCCCCCAACTGACGAATATGATCACCCCCCCATCCCCACAGTTGACAAATATGATCACCACCCCAAACACCTGACCAATATGACGGCCACTCCAACCCCCCATATGTGATCAGTGGAGTACCCTGACCAACCAAGCCCATGTCTGTGATACCTGATTCAACTCATCAGTTAATTACCTGGATCAATTAGCATGTGTAAGTGCAGGAAATCACACTTCACCAGACCGAAAAACCCCGTGCAGCAGAACAGAGATCTTGAAACATGGGAGTGTAAAGAATGTTTGTAGAACCTCCTCATAATAAAAGGTTCTGCCCCACAAGGTTCTGCAGCAGGTTTCTTCAATTCCAGTCCTGAATGGGTCACTGTTGGGCACAGTTCACGATCCTAACTGATGTACGAGGTACTTAAGCAGGTAAATCACCAAACTCTGGGCTGCTGGACGCCAGCCAACCAGAACCAGGACTCAAGAACCCAATCTACACCAACTGAAGTTTGTAACTAGAATCCAGAAGCCAGGAACCGTTCAGGAACCTTCACTTTGAAGAGAGCATCCTTGGCCACTACTTTGCAGATTTCCCTCAAAAAATACTGAAAGAAGCACTTCGTTACATTGCCAGGGTCAACTCTGAGATCCACCAACCCCGTCTAAGAGACTGTGAAAATCTCCCTGACTTCAAAGCAGAACCAACAATGCCTGAAAAACACTTTATCCGCCCGGCGTGGTGAAAAGGGCGACTCTAAGTGAGTCTAAAGTCTTCAAATACATGTCAACATTTGTATCCTAGCCTATCGATCTATCAGGCTAGTCCGGCTTTGAAGTGGTGCCGCGTGGAAGAGAGCGCGGTTCCGGGCTTTATCTGCGCCCTGACATGCAGCCACATGGGCTAACGCGCGAATGTTTGATGTGCACTGGAGCTTCCTGGTGTTATACGCAGGGCAACTTGGCGCCAAAGAATCCCGACTGAACGGACACACTCCTCATTCACTAAGACCAGGAGCCCAGGAGCCCAGAAGCCTGACCAATAGCGTTAAAGCAATGGAAGCACAAAATAGACCTTGTATCTATATCTATGCAGGTGCCAAGTCAAAACCTCATTTCAAGCCCCATCGTGGAGAGAAGGTCAAATCGAGGGAATTTGTGGTGGGCGTGGTGAAGGGCAGTCAAAAGAGAAAAGGCCAATGCCGGTTCTTTTCGTGTGATTGTTCTGGACAAGTACGTCAAGGCGGGAGTGCGGGACGCTGCCGTTTTTTGGTGAGACAGTCTGTCCAGCCCCAAAATGAAGAAAGCCATAATAATGGGCAGCCCTTAGTGCCACGTTGAAGCTGAGATTACACCTTGCTTGGTGTCTTGGTTACCAGAGACCCGGATGGTTCCTTTCTGCTGGAGGCGCGGTTTGGTGGGCACTACCCACTTCCACACGCCTGTGATGCTGCAACGGCGAGCAGTCTCAATTGGGGGCTGCGAGGAATCACCATGCAAGGCATAAGCATCTGCCGCCGGTTGGTCTGATTATGGCGGACTGCATCACTTTAGAAGTTTTGGACAAAGTACGCAACGATCCGATTCGGGATCTGACCCTCAGGCCTCCGTCTAACGGACAAGAGGTCAGAATCGCTTCGCTGAGCTTCGGCCTCGGTTTCAGCCCACCAGGACGCAGGGTGTAATCTAGCTTTCCTTTTTCTGTTTTTTTGGTTTTTCCTTGTCCATGCCAAAGTGCACAGTAACACATGCAAGCACATGCAAGCCAAGGCATGCAGACTGTGGAGGGAAGCAGGCGTGCACTCGCATGCACATGCGGTTTCGCCAAAAGACATGACAGTGTAGCATAGCACAGCACAGTCTTCCAGCATCACTGTGTAGGTACAGTTCTCCATATCCCAGTGTTGGGAAGATAACCCCCCAAAACAATCAGAGGTCTCAAATCCTTAAATGATATCGTTTGTTCATTTTCATCATTTCATTAGGCCACACTGAGCAGAAATTAAGAACGGCTTGAACGCTACATTGCCAGAGGGCAATAACGGGAGATTAGCAACCTCATTCAAAGCGGGAGAATTAGGATTTCAGTCATTAATTTGGCACAAGGTGGACCGACTCTCTGCTCTGGAGAGCTCAGTTCTGCTGCGTCAAAGTTCAGAAGAGGATTGGAACACAGTTAGGCCCTACGTCACTGCTAATTCTGGATGCTAATTGTGGCTAGCAGTATTGCGCTGTGTTCAGCACTGGCTAGAAGGCTACAGTAAAGGAAATACAGTTGCAGAGCAACATATGGGGCAGTGGTGGCCTAGTTATGGGGGGGGACTTGCCCATGTGATCGCAGGGTCGGCCCAGGCACCACTGAGGTTCCCTTTAGCAAGCAACCGTACTGCTACACTGCTAATAGCAGCCTCTTGCTTTACGTGTGATGGGTTAAAAGCGGAGGTCACATTTTGTTGTGGTGCACTTTATGCGATGGCGTGTGTACACAATGACAAACAGCCACTTTCACTTCACTTTTTTTAGCCTGCGCTAGTCTTGCTAGTTTCGAATGCAGCCAGACATGGCTAATGCTAGCAAAGGGCGCTGTGACGGTGAGCGTTTGCAATGGACACTACCTGATATGAGAAATAAAGTCCTGCCAATAAACGCCAGGCCTTGGGAGATGGATTCAAGGCACTAGGCACTTCATTATTCATACCGCTAACTCCTGCTTGGGGCCAGCATGGTGGCTTATACAGCTACTCAGTCTCCCCCCCCTTAATGCCACCATGTAGCCCCTCTGCTAATGAATTATTGAAGAGGCCATTTTGTTTCAGCGCAGACATTATGAGATGGCTGGTATGGTTTAGCACCACAGCCACGGGGACATGGGGGCAGGATGGCGTCTCGTCATTGCCCTCGGAGCACAGAAAAACTCCCCAATGTAATCCCACCGCACGTCTCGCAGGAGAACGCTCTGAAGCGATCCAAGCGGCTGAGCAGCTCGCCGGGCTGGCCCGACTTCCTCAGCCTCGGTATAATGACTCCCAAAGAAATGAATTTGCCACTTTCGGTAATGGACGACGTGACTCAGAACTGGCCATGCTTCAAGGCCCAGCGCGACGAGCTGGAGCCCAGCACATGTGCACCATTACGTTTAGCGCGCGAGCCTCGATAGCGATAGGCCCAACGCGAGGCAGGCGCTCAATTTACCCAATGCAGGCACCAGTGGGTCGAGCTGGAATGGGGCCCCAATTAATTTGGCGACATTCGCACAGGATTAGGACGCAGACACTCGGACAAGCCACCGGCTTTTTGTTTCGGGGCCTAATTCGGGCGCCTTAATCGCGCAAATCGCCGAGCCGAGACGCGATTCAGGCCGCCCGCCGTCGCCGCGGGGATCGAACGGACGATAAATCCCAGGTTTGATCGACTCCGACAGGACGAGTGGCAGTCAGTCAACACGACGGCACACGCTCGTTTCGAAACGCCAGGCCTCCGTGCTCTCCAAGGGACCGCTGGGAACGCGGAGATCATTATGGCCGCCGTTGCTCCCGGCGACGCGGTCAAGAATTAGCTGCGAGTGAAATGCCACAGAAACGAATAAATGCCCAATCAGGTTTGGTTTGCCACATTGGCTGCGTATTGGGATGGCAGGAACACTGGCTGTAGACCCACATCGTTTTTGTTGTTGGTTTTTTTTTTTTCCTCCTTTTTTTCCCCAGTGATTCTATGTTAAAAAAACAAAAAAAAAACTAAACCAAAAACAAAAAAAATCTGCAACATTACAAGGGACGGTTATGCACAGAAATACGTCGAACAAACGGGAAATTCCAACATAAAGGGAGTCGGACGACAGTACAAAACAAAAGCACATAACAAGTAGCACCACAACACACGCAACCATCCACAGGAGAAGCCACAGGAGACGTAATCATGGGGGGAAATGTTGGAAAACAGGAGAGAGAATAAAGTCACACGAAGTCACAGTGCGGGGGGAAAGAAACACAACGCTCAAGAGGTTCCATTCCAGGCATGCGAGCACAGTTACATTCTCCCATCATGCACCAGGCGCTGTTCTTTTTCCAGATGCTGGCTTTCCATGAACAAATGCAACAAAGCCGTTTTGTGAGCAGAAGCAATACCAAAAGATGCAAACGAGATAAGGCCCCACAATGCAAACTCAAATATAGATAAAACCATTTTTTTTTTTTTTTTTTTTTTTTTTTTTAAATAAGCCCGACCTTTGCGGGTTTCTATCACTTCTAACTTTTCTTTTGTGTGTGTGTGTGTGTGTGTGTGTGTGTGCAAATAAATGGAAATTGTCATAACTATTTAGCAGGTTTATATATTTATAGTCTGGTGCTCATCCAAACTGCTAATGAGCCTTGCAAATGAACAAGTCTAGTGTCAAAAATGTCAAACATCTTGCTTTTCGTCTTTAATGTGGGTTTAAAAAAAGTAAAAAAGAAAAAACACACCAACCTTCTCGAAGCTCTGAGGGATGTAAAGGGGTTGATGCAGAACACAATGACATGAGGAGAAGAGAAAAATAGGGGAAACACAGAGAGAGTAAAAAAGGCCACCTCAAGGCTTTAAGCTGCATAATCTCTGTTTCTTTCTTTTTTCTTTCTTTCTTTCTTTCTTTCTTTCTTTCTTTTTTTTTTTAGTGTGTGAGTCTTTTCGCTTCGCTCTTTCCGACGTCTACTCATAGCGGCGACACCCAGCTCGTCACAGACTCGCCTGTCGCTTTTAACCTGTTTTGACCCAGAATGGAGCGATTCACCCCAGCGCTAGGTCTGCTGCCTGCTAGAGAGAGAGTGCGTTCGGCCGCTGGGGTCAGCGCGTTACAGCAATGAAGGAAAAATAAATGAATAAATAAATAAATAAATAAAAAACCACAGCCACCTACGAGAAGCTCCTACGGTGGCCCCGCTCGCCTAAATTAAAGCAACTGAACGCAAAAAAAAAAAGAGAAAGGAACCGAAAGAAACAACTCAAAGAACGGAAAAGGAATTTTTAAAAAAAACAAAAAAAAACTTGCACAAATATATAAAGCATGACTCAAATTTAGCAGCTACAATGATACGGGATCTGAACGGGTTCGTCTTAAGGTGCTTTTTTTTAAAAAAAAAAAACGGGCCAGTTCGGGCCGTCCACTCGCAGCAATGCTTCATGGGTCGGCTGCGTGTGTTGGGAATGTATGCACGGCTTTCCATTGTAGCTGTTAATTTCAAATGCAGAATATTCTAGAAATCAAAACACATTTCAGTTACAGTCAATATCAGAATCAAGCTTGGAAAACAAACAGAAAAGGAGACATGATACAGTTTTTTTTGTTTTTTTTTTTAAGTGCACCAGGTGTATCATCAGTGAACATGAACACACTTCAGATGACCAGCGAGTTACCAGCAAGCATGAGGTCTGACTACGAGAGTGGTCTTCAGACCGGTCCTCAGGAAGCCCTGGGTGCTCCACGTTTTTTTCCGTTGGGTTGAGTTAGGCTAGAACAAAAATGTGAACCATCTAAGGAGCCTTGAGGACCAGTTTGAGGACACCTATACTCTTAAAAAGCAAGGAGAACGGTGCCACAGAGGGTTCTTTGAAAGAAACTGTAGAACTGTCAGTTTTGGTTCCATAAAGAACGACGACCGAAGAGTATTGGGAGTGTAGACAACCTTTAAAAAGACTAGGCCTAGACCAGGGCTGCCCACATCTGGGTCTGGAGAGCCAGCACCCAGCACAGTTTGACTGCTGAGTTGAACCTGGTGTGCTTGAGCAGGGACTTCACCAAACTGTGCTGGACAATGGCCCTTCAGGACCGGAGTTGGGCCACCCATGTTCTGTACCACCTTAAAGCTCCAATATAAGGTTCTTCAAATAATTAAGATACATAAAGGTTCTTCACACTCACATATCTCATTCACAAATAGTTCCAGAGTAGTTGTTAAACCTCAGTGCCTCTGAATGGACCACGTTTTGACCCCATCTTGATATGTGAGGGTCCTTTTGAGAACAACTGCCATAGAAGAACCACTTTTGGCTTCTTGAAGAACAATTTCTGACGAGCTTTCACAGGTTCTGCACAAATGGAAACCTTAAGCTTATGGTTCCCAGAACCTTTACACTACACGAAGGTTCTTGGTTCTCCAAAGCAGTCACTCTCCAACTGGTGGACCGGCCCTGAGGATTGGTTACGTCCTAAAGAACCACCTACTGAAAGACTTTTACCGTCTTTCCTATAGCCGGGGTGCCCAACTCTGGTCCTTGAGGGTTGGTGTCCGGCACAGTTTTGGTGATTCCCCTGCTCCAGCTCACCTGACTCAACCCACCCGTCAACTGCCAGGTTTACTGAGAGTGACGGAGCAGGGGGACCACCTAACTGTTCGCGATCCCAGGCCTCCAGGCTCGGATTTGGACACCCGAGTTCCATAGCGCCGTCCCAAGAAACCTCTGTGGCACCGTTATAGGTGTACAGAACGTCTGATCACCTTTCAAGGCTTGCTCATGCCTCATGATTCACTTAGGATGGAAATTTGGGACGTCGTTCTCATTAGCGTGAAACAGCTAGCTCATAGCCGCCGACAGCGGCGCGGTTGCCCTACGCCAGCTGGCGTCTCGCACTGAAGAGGCGAACGGTGCTGCACAAGCCTTCTTGTAGAAGCAGAATAATAAGTATAATAACACAAAGACGGCACTCTGACCTATTTTTTTTAATGTAAGAGGCCTCTGAATTATTTATGGGAGACTAAGTTATTTGGTACACAGTGGAAACAAACTCTTTTTCTTTTTTTTATTCATATTCGCCCAATAAATATTACATGCGAAAAATGCGTCTGCCTCGATTTATTAAAGTCATCTCGCCAGGCATTCATCTTCTCTTCGGGTTATGACTAAGAACCATGCTTGTCCTTATAACAGACACAATTTGAGTGGTTTAAAAAAAAAAAAAAAAAAAAAAAAAAAAAAAAAAACAGCGCACACTATTCCAATCTCGGGAAGCTACGGCTGCTCTGCTGGTGCAATTCGCTCGCGAAATAGAGAGTTTGCAATTCTAAGAACATGTCAGACGTGGCGCCGTACAGGAACTGTGCACTTTCATTAAAACACATTCATATTCATATTCATCTGCATTTTATCACCATTTACACCTCCGCTCTTTACCATTTTGATTGGTCGGCGGGCTCTCCCCACCCAATCAAAATTACACTTACCCTCATCCTCTCGTACCTGCGAAAGCGTTAAAAAAACGGGCCTTTTTCGTCGCCCGACGAGACAACATGCGCACACGCGAGCTATTTTTAGTAACGCGGTGGTCTGAAATCCTAGCCTGACGCCTAGAGAAGGGCAGAACTCTGTGGCGCATCAGGCCAGGTTGTTTTCTACTAGGGTAACGTTTTGGTTTTTTATTAGGTTTTTTTTTTTTACGCAGGGTTTAGCACCCTCAGCACACTGGTGTGGCGTTTAGGAGATTTTTCGGGTGCTTTCGGCCGGCCTCCGAAGCCAGGTTGCTCCCTACCTCGCACATACAGGTTGGCAGGGGAAGAGTAGCGGACGCCTTCCACGTTAGACGCCACACACTCGTACTTCCCCTGGTCCGTCTCCTCCGTGTTCTCTATCTGCAGGGCACCTGTGAGGAGGACACGCCCCCCAAAAAAGGAGGGCGGGGGGAGGAGAGAGAGAGAGAGAGAGAGAGAGAGAGAGGTGATGAGAAACCAAAGTGACAAGGCTGCCACAAGCTTTTAATGGAAGTATCATCATCAGTTTCTCAAAGTCCCTGTTCATGTGTAAAAGCAAGTGATGTAACCACTCGACTTCCACCGGGGTGGGATTGGGGGGTGGGGGTGGCGGGTGGCTGTTAGCGGGGGCTTATACAACAAGAACGAGGGCGTATTCCATTACAAACGTAAAGGGAAGCTTCACTAATTAGGAGAAAACAGTAGAATTCAGTCGCTGAGATGCGCACAAAGGGATTCAGGGAGGGTTTGGTGTCAAACTGTAGATCAATGACTCTTCTTTCTTTACAGTGGCGGTGAATGGAACCCGGGGGTCGCAACGTCTCCAGTGCAAATACCATTTTGTTGACTATGCCAACCCACCAGGCCGCCTGCATTTGTCTTCTCAGTATTGGTAGAGAATGCTGATGACGGTACACGAGTGAGAAATCTTAGAAATAATCATTTTTGCACATTATTTTGCTTCACAACATCCACTCCACTACGACTGGGCTTGGTCAAAACCTTCGCCAAACTGTGGTAGAACAATGTCTCAGGCATCAGGCACCATCTTCATAGCCATGTAACGCAATGACTTTCGGTGAAGAAGCTTTTAGAGGAACCGGACGTCTGGTTCCATTCACCGCCATTGTAAACTCGGCTAGTTCCGCCAGAGCACAAGCCGCTCTGAAGGACTTGTTTACATTGCATCCTTTAAAATTATGCAGACATTTTGAACAATAACCCTTAACCCGTAACCCCTAGCCCCTATTTGCCAGCTGATGGAACACTGTTCTCCTCCAGGTGGGCTTCAAAGATGTGGTGGAGCTCTAAAGAAGCCCACGCTAGCACGTGGACGGCAGCTGTTGCTAATGTATCCGAAGGAATCAAAACCTCGACCTTTCTGATGCAGACTACGCCAACGTTTCCTGGGTCATCGTCAATGAGCTCATAGTGAAATGACTTGTCAACAAAATGTGACCTCTGCATTTAACCCATCACACGTGGAGCAGTGTACCTCAGCTCAAGGTGAACCTCAGCGGTGCCCGGGCCGGGACTTGAACCTGCGACCTTCAGTTCACAAGGGCAACGTCCTAACCACTAGGCCTCCATGTGATTATATGAACTGCACGCCAGTGCTACCGATGCTCCGAGAGTAGTTAGCACAGGCATGTGCGAGCTGTATGTTCATGTGGAGCGTCTGGCGGGAGCAGGAGGTCAAGGCCCGGCTGTTTACTGGACGGTCATTAGTTCATGTCCAGTACCGAGCTGGGGCTGTGTGCAACACTTCAGTCCCAGAGCATGAATTATTTCGAAGCAGCCGCGGGAAAAACGAGCGTAATGGTCATGTCAGGGAGCGGCAGGAAAAATAACACCACCGCTGCCGGTGTTACCTGACATGTAGCGTTTGAGGAGCCACGGGCGATGATAAGGAGCTGGAGAGGGCATCAGCCATCACAAACCACCATGCTGACCCTTCTGCCGAACACATGCCCACTTGCCCGGTACAGTCGAGCTGCTATAGTGGCTAGAGCGAGCTTATCTGGCTGAAACCCTAGGAGACGGACCTTCTCATGACCTTCTCACCACATACGAGAAGTGGGCACGTCAGGGTGGACCGTTCATCAGCCTCTACATCAGGGGCTATGCTGCCGGTCAGGATTCCTTTTTCCCCCCAGTAAGGGAGACTCCCAGTGGTAGTTGGGTTGATGTGTTGGAGTGATGCATGCTGGGTATTGTAGTGTGAGAGAGGAAAAGGAAGGGCTGCTCCATTACGGCAAAAATCGCAGAGAAGGTTCTGGTCAATACTGACATAATTGTTTAACGTGATAATTCGTTAGATCTGAGAACATATACACACACACACACACAAACAAACAAACAAACAAAAACAAATAAATAAATAAAACGTTTTAACAGTTGGTGACTTGCCCATGTTATCAGAGGGTCGCAGGTTCAAGTCCCAGCCCAGGTACCACTGAGGAACCCTGCGCCACGTGTGGACGGGTTCAATGCAGAGGCTTTAAAAAAAAACCTCTGCATTTAACCCATCACACGTGCACACGTGGAACGGTGGGCAGCTACCAACAGCGCTCGGGGAGCAGTGTAGCGGGACGGTACCTTACTCAAGGGTACCTCAGCGGTGCCCGGGGACTCGAACCTGTGACCTTCAGTTCACAAGGGCCTAACCATTAGGCCTCCACTCCCCACACTGCATGTAGAGCTGTGATTGGTCAGGATGCGGGAGGCCACACCACGGTCCTGCCCTACAGGTCGTGCGATGTATAGTTTTGTGGTAAAAACGGTACATTGTGCAGCCCCAAGGTCCAGGAGCTCACGCTGAGTCCTCACACACCTATTGGCCCTGGTTCACACTCAAAGGACACACGTCAGGCAGAGCCGCATCCAGACGGCCGCTCGCTCCTGCCACACCTCTAATCACCTGCAGCCCGTCAGGGAGCCGCAGCCAGGGCAGCATGTTGACCTGCCAAGAGCAGGTGGGCTGTAAGGAGAGGGAGCGCGTAAGTCAGAGCGCGAGCGCGCGCCGGGATCGTTTGATGTGTGCCGGGCGCCGCAGGTGGTCCGGCCGCAGCAGGTGGGCCTGGAGTGTGTTGTGAAGTCTCCTCGCTTGCACAACCCATACGACTCAGACGGCCGAACGCTTCCAGAAAGCGCCGTCGAATCTGTGACGCTCCGCTTTTCTGCTTTTTCCTCCGACTCGCGGGAAACAGCTCGGAATTTTAATGATATTTATCCAGGCTCTGATAAATAAACCATGGCACAGCGTGAGCTCTCTCTCTCTCCCCGCCCCGCCCCACTCTCCCTCAATCTCGCACGCCCCTTTCTCCTCCTTATCTTTCTCTCAGATTCTCATCCTCTCTTTCTCCTCTCCCCTCGCCTTTTCTCTCTCTGCCGCTCATCCTTTCACTACCCCCTCTCTCCTTTTCCCCTCTTCCACTTTCTCCGCTTCTCTTTTGCCCCCCCCACCCTTTTAATTCCCTCGTCTTCTCGCTCTACCCCTCCCGCACCCATTTTCTCTCTCTCTCTCTGATCCTCATCCTCTCTATCGCTCCTCCCCCCGAAGTCTCTCTCTCAATTTCCTCATCTTCCCTCTCTCCCCCTCCATCACCCATTTTCTTTCTCTCTGTCTGATTCTCCTCCTCTCTTTTAATTACCCCCGTCTTTCTCTCGCTCTCTTTTCCCTCTTTCCATGCTTCTCGTCCTCGCTTTCACTTTCCCTCCCCCTCGCTTTCTCTGAATCTCATCCTTTCTTTCACTACCCCCTCTTTCTCTCACTTTTCTTTCTCGCTCTCTCCATCCTGCTCTCCTTTTCCTCTTTCTCTGCTCGTCATCCTCCCTTTTGCTTTCCCTCCTCACCCCCCCCCCCCCAAGTCTCTCTCTCTCTCTCCTTTAATTCCCTCATCTTCTCTCTTCCACTTTCTCCCCAATTTTTCTTTCTCTCCTTCTCTCTCTCTCAGATTCTCATCCTCTTTCACTTACTTCCCACTTTCCCTTCCCCTCTCTCCTTTTCCTCTTTCTCTGCTCGTCACCCCCCCCAAATCTCTCTCTCTCTCTTTCTTCTTTAATTCCCTCATCTTCTCTCTTCCTCCACTATTTTTCTTTCTCTCCTTCTCTCTCTCTCAGATTCTCATCCTTTCTTTCACTTACGTCCTTCTCTCTCTCACTCTCTCCTTTTCCTCCTTCTCTCTCTCTCAGATTCTCATCCTCCCTTTCCCTCCTCAACCCCCCCCCAAATCTCCGTTCTCTCTTTTAATTCCCTCACCCTCTCTCTTCCTCCACTATTTTTCTTTCTCTCCTTCTCTCTCTCTCTCAGATTCTCATCCTTTCTTTCACTTACCTCATTCTCTCTCCCACTCTCTCCTTTTCCTCCTTCTCTGCTCGTCATCCTCCCTTTCCCATTCCCTCTCTCTCTCTCTCGCCGAGGCTGCTGTTGTGCCCCCCCCCCCTTCTTTTTGACCGACCTCGGACAGCTTTTAAAAACCGCGTCCCCCCCTTAATCAGCTAATGGCTCTGTGGCGGAGCAGCTGTACATCACCAGCGAGGGGGGGAGGGGGAGGGGAGCAGCGTGGCACAAACGAGGGAGGCAAACAGATTAAAAGCCAATTAAGGCCCCGACAGCGAACGAGGAGCGGAAAACATTCGGACACATCGCGTTCGCTCAGAGCTCCAGTGTTTTCGGCGACTCTCCTCTGATTCTCAGCGTCGGCCTGATCGTACGTCCTGGCAGACTTCATTACACCCGCTTCCAGCCCACGCAGCGCGGAGACACACACGGAATGCCTGAGCTGGGCCGAGGCTTTATTCTCCTTCCGCTGGCTTTCGTCTGCGTCCGTCTGACGCTCTTCATGGTGGCGCTGCTGGCGTAACCCAGCAGAAGCCAATTAAAGCTTCCTCACGCCGTCTTATCCTACATCTCCGCGCCGGCGCCTTCCTTTCGCATGCGTCTCGCCACCTTTCCCTGTGTGTCGCAACCCTCTGTCGTTGGGCACAACGAGTTCGATTCCCGTTCCTCTCGTTTACACTCGGGGTTGTTTTTGGGGTTTTTTTGGGACTTGATGGGGACGTTAAGCCGCTCGCTCTCATTCGCAGGCCTCTTCCGTCCAATAAAACGCCTAATTCTGTCGCTTTTACCCTTCCAGCCGGCCCAGGGAGAGAAAGAAATGGCGTGAAAACGCGACGGCGGAGGCGCTTCTCGGCGTGGTGCGGCCCAAACAAAACGCCTTTGATGTCGGCGCTTTCGAAAAACCGCTGTTTTTAATTATTATTTGCTGTGTACGAGCATGACTGCCTCCTGAATTCCCACAATTCCCGCTGCCCCGTGGCTCGTCGGCGCCCGGCGGCGCGGCACGCTTGTTTTCGGCCTGGATATAAATACGCAAATAAATAAAGGGGAGAGAGAGAGAGAGAGAGAGAGAGAGAGAGAGAGAGAGAGAGAGAGAGAGAGAGAGAGAGAGAGAGAGA
>JBBPDA010000039.1:8728228-8738997 GCA_037974385.1 Arnoldichthys spilopterus
GAGAGAGAGAGAGAGAGAGAGAGAGAGAGAGCAGAGCATTGAAGAAAAAAGGCCCCTAGTGTAAAATCTACTGATTTCTTGAACACACCTTGGGAACTTTCAAGTGTAGAGACTCTAAAACTGTCCTGCAAGAGAGAGAAGCGCACCTCTCCCTGTGTGTAGTCCGTACGACGGCTACATCCAAATACCTGAAGGACGTTTAGAACGAATAATCATGCTACATTCTGACGTAATCTGGCAGCCCTGGTCAAAATACATGACAGCCAATCAGAATACAATTCAGTTTAGCTGAATCTGAGTCCGAGCCCCCCCCTCATCGTTAAAACCACATCGGGTAAAATAGCTGGATGGAATCTAGATGAAACCTGTGATTGGCAGCCCTGCTGTCTATGCTACTCTATCCATCAGATCCACGCTGCTACACATACACTACTACACATTTTTTTTTTATCTCTGACACAGGCAGGGCAAGTTTATTTATATAGCACATTATCATACACAGAGGTCATTCCATGTGCTTTACAGTGAGAGGCACTAAAACTAAAGTCTCTAAAAAAGTAAATTAGCATAAAACGCCAGAAGGTGCAGGATGAAAGTAAAATGTAAAACGAATAAAAGAGACAAATGGATCAAACAGAATTCTAGGTAAAGGATGTGGAGAATGAGGCGGAGTTTAGTTGCTTTTTGTAGCTGGAGGAACAGTCGGAGCAGATCTGATCTCCATGGGCAGCTGGTTCCAGCAGGGGGCGGCGTAATGACTAAACGCCATTTCACCCTGTTTGCTTGCAACTCTCCGCACCACTAGCTGAGCATCTCCTGCTGGTCTCAGATCTTCCAGGCTGGTGTTTATCAAACATCTCCAATACATATTTGGGGCCCAAACCATTTAGTGACCTACAGACAATTAGTGAGACTCTGAACTCCGTTCTGGAGCTGACTGGAAGCCAGTGTGAGGTCTTGAGGGCTGGACTATACTGCAGTAAAATGCGAATTGGCCTTTCGGGTTAGACACAGATTAAACGTGGACCTCAGGAGGAAGAAGTACAATACGGTGAAACAGATAAAGGCCTTTTAACGCAGCTCTCAGAGCCACAAACACACTCTTACAGAAACTAGAAAGCGAGAGTTTGGCTTGACGTGCGCTGCATGTGTTTGTAGCTGCGTGTGTGTTGGGACGTGAGGGTCGGAGAGTGTGTGCGTGTGGCGTATGCATGTGCAATGTGTGTGACTTGACGTTTAAGTGTGGCATGTGACTGGGCATGTGGGTCTGTGTGTGTGTGGTGTATATATTTAAAAGGGTGTGTGTGTGGTAGGGGGGCATGTATGGCGTGTGTGTGTCACTGTGTGTGTCATGTGGTGTATGTATTTAAAAGGGTGTGTGTGTGGTAGGGGACATGTATGGCGTGTGTGTCATGTGGTGTATGTATTTAAAAGGGGGTGTGTGTGGTAGGAGGGCATGTATGGTGTATGTGCCTGGATGTGTGTGTCACTGTGTGTGTGGGGTAGGGGGGCATGTATGGTGTATGTGCCTGGGTGTGTGTCACTGTGTGTGTGTGGTAGGGGGGCATGTATGGTGTATGTGCCTGGATGTGTGTGTCACTGTGTGTGTAGTGTTTGAAATGGTGTGTGTGTGGTAGGGGGGCATGTATGGTGTATGTGCCTGGACGTGTGTGTCACTGTGTGTGTAGTGTTTGAAAGGGTGTGTGTGTGTGAAAAACTGTAGGAGGAGATGCGAACCGAAAGAAGCGGCGAGAATAATAATAACAATAAGAGAGAAACCAGTAGATGAATAAGACTGAGAGGTAAAATCCCAGGCCGGTGCTGCTCAGTGCTTTAGCGCAGAACGGGCGCCATAAATGAAGAGGCGCATCATCAGCGTCGGCGCACTTCAGCCATAACCACCCGCCGCACACGCTCCCTAACCCCGACACACGCGTTACACACCGCCGCGCACATGATTACAGTGTATATGACTGGAGTGTAGAGATCAGACGGGTGTGGCGTCTCGGAGCTGCACGTCCTAGTGCGCGTTCTCCGAGTTTTCGCTAATAATCTCACCCGTCTCCACCGACACACGGTCGCCGCCATGTTGCCGCGCTGACCTTCTGACGCACGTCCGCGGGGGCGGAGCTTAGCGGCGTGCTTCATGCTACATTCCATGGCAACAGGGGTTCGGATTCCCCGATCAAAGACTAGAGGGGGAAAAAAACAAAGAAAACGCGCAACCGAACTCGGATTTCCGCCTTGATTTCTCAAACCCCGAGTTCCCCCGACGTTTCACATTCGCCGTGACCTCCAGCGTAACTGCGTACGCGTGTAAAACACCGCTGATGCGGTCGCCGAGTTTAGCTGTGCGTGTTCAATAGCTGCCAAACGCATCAGTGTGTTTCTCACTAAACATCACAGGCTTGTGTTGGGTTATAGTCACAATTTAACGTCATATTTGCACCAAAACCTGTCCGTTACGCCTAACAAAAGGCAAAAGGAGAATCACGTGACTCGTGTATTCTCTCCCATAAGCGACACAAACGATAACATGAAGCTTTTTCTGGATTCAGAGGTGATCAATCCTGCACCTGGGTTCTCTGGATCAGAGGCCGTTTGACCCCACACTGTGGGCACTGCTGAGGAGTCACATATGACTGCACGTCACATTAAACTCGGCTTTGGAGAACAGAGCTTATTCCGCACTTTTGTCGTGTTTACACTTTTTAGAACTTTTTAAAAATTTATTCTCCAATAAAAGCACAACAGAAGAACTGGAGACATCCATCCATCCATCCATCCATCCATCCATCCATTCTTTCCTTCCCTCCCATTTTGTGGATCACATTCTACACCTATAGTTCAAATATGTAACAAAAGGATCAGGAAAGTGACTATTTGTCATTGTGAACACACTCAAGCACCACAACGAAATGGGACCTCTTAACCCATTGCACGTGCACACCTGAAGCAGTGGGCAGCTAGCAACAGCGCCCGGGGAGCAGTGTAGTGGGACGGTACCTTGTTCAAGGGAACCTCAGTGGTGCCCGGGGCGGAACCTGCGACCTTCAGTTTAAATCGTTATTTTATACACAGTAATAATAATTATTCCTAATATATCGATCTTATATATTGTGGAAACAGTGACGGCAAACTGTTAAGTGTATCATCTGAAACGTTTGAACATGTTCTGCCCTGATTGCCCTTGTTTTCTTACTGACGCAACGACATTTGTACAGAAGAGAAATTGAACAGCAGTGATAAATGAAACCTCTCCTCATGGAGCGGAAGAGAAGACGTGACTGTAACAAGGTGGAAGTTCTGGAACCGGATTCACTGTGGGCAGTGGTGGCCTCGTGTTCAGGACATTGCCCTTGTTAACAGAAGATCACAGGTTCAAGGCCCAGGCACCACTGAGGTTCCCTTGAGTAAGGTACCGTCCCGCTACACTGCTCCCCGGGCGCTGTTGGTAGCTGCCCATTGCTCCACGCTTGCACGTGTGATGGGTTAAATGCAGAGGTCACATTTCGTTGTGGTGCTTCAGCGCGTTCACAATGACAAAACAGACACTTTCACTTCAAAATATCCCAACTTCTCTGGAAATGTGGGTTGTAGATTACGTTCACAAATCACAACACACCTCAGTAACACAAAAGAGCAGGTAGAGCAGGTCATTCAAGTCTAGTTTAATCATTTTATTCACAATTTAGTGCATACGGAGACCATCCCACCTTCCCTTTCTTCGCTGCCCGAGAGAAACCAAGTATCTCCAAAATGATAGCTTTACAGCACAAGGTTAAAAGGTTCTCTCACTTCTAATGTGAGTTTACAGAAGACAAATGTCGAAAATGTGATTCTGGAGCTTTTCTGTTGGTGTGTTCATCCTGAAAGTTTCACATAATGTGAGACCAGCTGCTGTGTTGATGTAGAAAAAGAAAAATTGCTTTTAAAACAATGGAGACGGTTTTCCCTGTACAACGACGAAACATTACATTCTAAAAGATGAAAAACAAATTCCTCATGCACATATAGTGATTCAGCAATCTGCAGTCAGGCTCTGTCGGTTTTAAAGTGGTGTTTAACGTTCATTCTATATGCTTACTCCATATATGAGCACCTAGCGGCTCTGTGTCGCTTTCAGCACCTTTTCATTACTGATACAGAACCTTGGCTAGATTTTTAAGGTATGGGGGGGCAAATCAATTTGGGGCCCCCTAAGACAGAAGATGCTCTTTACAATGTGTATGTTTTTATTTAGAGAAAAGGTGAACGTCGCTGTAAAGAAGCAATTCAGACCACATAGAAGAACCCGGTCATGTATAAAGAACCTTTTCTAGCCCTTTATCACCAGGAGAACGTGTGTTTGATCCCATTCTTGGCTGGGAGGGTAGGGAGGGTCCTCCCTCTACCCCCATTCTCTTCGAGTGATGGCAGCCAGTGTGGGCATCTAGTGTTTGCCTTCAAGCAGGTTGAGCTAACCAAGGACACAGAGTCAACAGCAGGTTGAAAAGATGATTTCAACCTCTATAGCATCTATAACATCCCGAAATTCTCTCACACCACACTTCTCCTTCAGAACCTGCACTGGCTCCTGTGGCCGCTCGCATCAGGTTCAAAACACTGACACTTGCTTTCAAAGCCAAGACTGGAGCTGCACCTCCTCACCTACCAGCTATGATCAAGCTACGCGTCACTTCCCTAAGGAAGATCTACATCTCAGTCCTGGCTCCTCAGTGGTGGAACCAACTTCCTCTTGTCATCAGAACTGCTGAGTCCCTCACTGTCTTCAAGCAACGACTCAAAACGCACCTCATCAAGGAGGATCTTGGAAACGAACCAGCCTCATGTTTATTGTGCATTTTTATCATCACGTCAGCTGTTGATGGGTTTAGCCCTACAGACAGAAGAACAGGCCTGGACTACACAGCGCTGTTGGTTGTCGCTCTGGATAAGAGCCTCTGCTAAATGCTGTAAATGTAAATGGGGTTTCCTGGTGTCTCAAAGGAAGCACGAGTTGCGCCAACAAAAATGGGTAAAGTATCTTTGTGGCATGTTTGTATTTTAGAGTGACTGCCTAATGTTAATGAAAATCTCTCTCATAATGATGTAACTGATCATAACGATGCACCATCACTGCTGTGCTTAAATCCATTGGGGTGTATTTGTGTCATATTGCAATTTTCAATGACTGGTGTCATACCCTTGACCCTTGAGGTAGGCTAGTTTGGTTTGTTCTGTGGAGAATACAGATAATAATAAACGTCTCCGTACCGTTAACACTTTCCCATAGGTTGCTCCAACAGGACATTTACTAACCTGTCCATTTGCGTAGGTCTGGCATGACCCATCATGACCATTTGGGTAGTTTCAAAGTAGGTAAAAACGTCATAACTTTGATTGGGTTATATATAAAATGTATAAAAAAAAGATTAAAATCACAGAAACGCTTCAGGAAAATAAACCTAAAATAGTGTAAAATAGAGTAAAAAACAGGGCCTAAGCAGGTCTTTGAGAAACGTCCCTCCAAATAGTGCTGGATTTGATCAGTTTCAGTACTAACAGCCAGGGGGGGCCAATTGGGACAGAGTGTGTTTGTGTGTGGGGGGTGGGTGGGGAGGGGTGTGTGTGCCCTTGTTCTTGCTATCAGATTTGACATTATAAAGTGAAAGTCAGTCAGACTGTGGTTCCACACACACACTGTGAACAGTGAGCAGTGAACACACACACAAGTAGTGAACATATGCATATATGGTTTCAGGTTTAGATGCCTGGCACTTTAGCTGTGGATGTGGTAGGGGGAAAGCGCTGTTTGCTCACTCACCCCGCCCACATTTCTCCTGCCAGACCCAGTGATCCTCACAAACCCGCTTCTACAACCATTAAGACATTGGGAGTCCAGGACACAGTATCTCGAGCCATTTGCTGTACTAGTGTGTCTCATAAGTGTGGTAGCTTCACCAAAGCTTTGTCCAGTGTGGTGGTTACATTGGTTTTAGGCTACAGTTTGAGCTTGAAGGCTTCATTGTGGGCATAGCGGCAGACGTCTAAGATGTTTGGGAACCATTTGAGAACTGTTGCAATACACAAAAAATATCAAAAATCTTGACCTCAGTCATTGGCCCTGAATATGAAAATGTCAATGTTGTTACACCTCTTCAGTACAGTAGATAAGACGTCATCTGTAAAACGTTCTTCTCCAGCTGTATTTCATAAGCAGTCCTCATCTCCTGAGTTGTGTCCACCGCCTCCAACAGACATGGTGGATTCATTCCCAATCATGATGCATTTTGCATTCTGGATAATGATGCTGGATGGCGGAAACCCTGCACCACTGAAATGTGGGGGTACTGGACCCTGCCATTGCTGGGGCCCTGGAGGTCCTCCAGAAAAATCTTGGTACAAGTGTGGCTGAGGAAGGTTTTGCTGTTCCATCAGCAGCTGCATCCTCTGTTTTTCTAGCTCTCTGACCCTCGCACTCTCTCGGATTAGGTCTGTGCGGCGTCTGTTTTCTTCCTGCAGCCGTCGCTGTGTCTCTCGTTGCTTCCTTACCAGCTGCTCCTCCTTCCATATCTTCTTCTGCCTCTTAATCTTTTCTGGATCCAAGACTTTTCTAACAATCATCTCGAAGGCTTTGTTTTCTTTTTCCCTCATTGGTATTTTGGTTCTCAGCATCATAGGCAGGTCAGCATGGGTCAAGCTGTTGTCTCGGGGCAGCAGCGGGATGACAGTGTTGTATTTGTGAGGTTTCTCGATGGAGTTCATAAGAGCAGAATCGGTGTTCATCTCATTCAAGTGGGTGTTGAAGTTCGCCGTCAGTAGCAGCATGGTGAAGGCCGAGTTGTGTATGGCGTCCTCCACACATCTGAAAGTAGATCGTCCAGGTTCGGCAAAATCCTCCGCAAAACTGGCTCCGGTTGTTGAAGATATTCTCTCCAGCTTGGTTTTCAGCCTCTCGGCTTCTTCTGCATCTTCTGAAGCATGCAGGATCACAAAAGCATAAAATGTGTCCTCCAACTCTTCCGCGACTTTCCTTTCATTGCTAAAACTGCCCATCCATTCGAGGTTGTGCACCGAAGCAGGGTTAGGTGGCTGGCCTGCAATCCCTGGTTGCGCTCCTAGCTTCCCAGTGCCGCTACTGATGGATGAAAAGGTCTCGTCCACATTAGGTTCCGTCTTGGGTGTCTCTATCCGACAGCTGCCTAGCATATCTGTGCACTGCCTGACCTTAGCAGCCAAGGGCTCTGGAGGCTGGGCACTTTTCTGTAGAGGCTTTGGGGCAGAAGGTGCATAGGAATTTGTTAGCGAAGCAGCCAGTTTCGTTTCTCCAGGATGGACAGAGGGACTTCTCTGTTTGTTTCGACCACATCCACTCTCTGGCGGTGTCTTCAATGGCAAGGGCTGTGACTCTTTCTCGTCATTGGCTGTGGACAAGCTAATTTCAAGGCTGTAAGACGTGCAGGTGGAGCTGGAGCGAAGAGAAGACGGACAGCTATCGTCCAGATTCGCTGGTTTGGCTTCAGATCTAGACATGCTGGTGTTCCTGCTAAAGGGCTGGTTGGAGCTAGCCATAGACTGACGTCCTGCAACATCAGCCCAGTCTCCTCCGGTGTTCCAAGCCCCTGAGAGTGTTCTTTTAGACAAACTGCCTGAGGAAGTTTTAACAGCAACGTCGGCCCCAGTTTCTGACATGTTAGCATTCCCGCTAATCGGCTGGTTGGAGTTTCCCATGATCTGATGCCCAGCAGCGGCTCCGGCTCCTCCAAAATGTTTCTCTGTGTTATCGGGCCTTGAAAGTGTTCGCTCAGCCAGACTGTGGGACGTTTCTGGTGCAGCGCTACGCTGTGTTTCTAGTGTTCGCCACTTCTTGTCCTCCAGAGGCCTCCTCCCCTCTGTCATTCTGCTCGTAGTGTAATTAGAGCGTTCCCCAAGCCGTCATGATCAGGATGCATGTTCAGATGCCATGCTGATTCTTCTGGCAGGATGGTGGTGTTGATTCATTCATGGCAATCTGAAACAGAAAAAAGATCACTTTCACTTTCACTGCCCCAGTTATCATAACTGTCCTTCAGCAACGCCTTCTTGTTTTCCTCTGCAGCGTTTATGTGCTCACAAGCCCTATTGGTCAAATCCAATTTTTTACCCACCCACAAATCTGGACCCTGAAACAAGCTACATTAGCACATGTCCTAATCAGAAATGTCCAGGGCAGTAATGGGCAGCTCCAGTCCTTGAAAGCAGATGCGTGTTTTGATTTTTTTTCCCTCCCACCATTTACAATGACGACAGCAAATTAACTTTGACCTTCATCACACTTCTTCTTAACTCTGATCAGGACTCAGTTGTTCATCTACAGGGTAGAAACACACACACACACACACACACTGAGCAGCCATAACATTAACACCACCAACATACATTGAGTGAGTCCCTCCTGCTGCTGGAGCAGCTCAGACTGTGCTGCACTGTGTGTTCTGACCCCTTTCTATCAGAGTCAGCAGCACTTTCTACACCACAGCAGCTCTTCTGTGGGATCCGTTTAGATGGGCTGGCCTTCACTCCCCACATGTGCAACTGTAATGAAACAACTAGAAAGTCAATGTTACTCACTTCACCTGTCAGTGGTGTTAATGTTTTGGCTGATTTGGTGTATGATTCCTTTTATTTACTGCTACAGTTTCTCTGCACTGTACCGCGTCCTGTCCTTCGCTCTCGTGGCTGAAAGTCATGCACCTTCTTCCCGTCCTGTCTGCGGGTGGTGTCACTGTGAACCTGGAGCTGTTTCACCCAGCAGGATTTCTCACGTTGCCAATGAAGCAAAAGCTGAATAACAAACAACTTCATCTGGGGGCAACTGTGGCCCGAAGGTCAGAGGAGTGGGTCTGTGGCTGAAGAGCTGAACCAGCAGGAAACGGATGAAGTGCCCTTGAGCAAGGCACCCAACCCCCAACTGCTCCCGGCTGTACTGTGTGTGTGTGTGTGTGTGTGTGTGTGTGTGCGCGCACACGTGTTCACTGCTCTGTTGGAAATCCAGAATAATTTTTCTTCAGGATTAATAGAGTTTATCAAATTTAACACTTATGCAGCACCTTTCATACATGCGAATGCAGCTCACGGTGCTTTACCGGAAGCACAGCTATGGAATAAAACATAGGAAAATAATTTAAGGACAAATCTAGTTTAAACAAACCAAATAAAATGTGTAATAAATTATAAAATAATAATATTAAATGAATAAACATGTATACAACATGGTGGAAACATAGGTTAAAGGAAAAGAGAAGTTAAAATGAAGAGGAAAGGAGAGAATATAACAATACTAGGGGGGAAATAACGATAAAAATACATGTTAACTTAAAGCTCGGGTTAAAAACATGCTTTAAACTGCTTACATCTACATTTACAGCAGATGTTACACAGGTGTTTTTCTAGTTTACAAAGAAAACCTGTCACTCCAGGATATCTAGGAGCTACTAGTCAACCAAGACTCCACCGGAGCTGCTAGGGCTCTGATGCACCAAAAACAGAACAGCTGTGTTAGCTACTGAACAGGCCTGGCTTTGGGTTTCAGTGACCTGGCTGAACTGAGGCCTCCTGAACTGAGACCCAGCTGAACTGAGACCTGCTAAACTGAACTGAGACCCAGCTGAACTGAGACCTGCTGAACTGAACTGAGACCCGGCTGAACTGAGACCTGCTGAACTGAGACCTGCTGAACTGAGACCTGCTGAACTGAGACCTGCTGAACTGAGACCTGCTGAAGTGAACTGAGACCCGGCTGAACTGAGACCTGCTGAACTGAACTGAGACCCGGCTGAACTGAGACCTGGCTGATCTGAAACCTGCTGTGTTAAACAGCCCTGCGCTTCTCCTGGGGCTGATAAGACAAACACTGGCACCAGCGCTGCAGATATGAACCTTCCCCGAGGAAATAAATCAGTAACCGCGTTATCGCAGCCCGCAGCGTCGGTCTGACAAACACACGGGCGTGTGGGAAATGTGCAAAAAGCTGAAGGAAACGTACCTTCGAGTACGAAGGCGCAGGGAATCGACTGCACGACCAGGAAGAGGAGAACAGTCGCGCGTCACGGGGTCAGAGAGGAAACGGCCAGAGGAATTTTCTCCACATAAATAAAGATTGCGCCATAACTTCCACTTTTTACCTCCTGGGAGCACTGCATGGTGAAAATAACCCAATAATAATAATTTCACCAAAAAGAAACGTGCTCGTCTTCCACAGGTGAGATGTTAGGTTGTGACCACCAGGTGGGAGTGTTCACCCATGAAGACCCAGTCGGGTCGAGTCCACGCGGGCGTTTTAGCTGCGGTTTGTAGCGGCGGTGGGTTGACTGACTGTAATATGACGCTGCATTCGCCATCGTTTGCCTCTGTTGAACACCAACCTGCAGTGCAGTACGTTTTATTTGGGCTGATTTGGATCTCAACAGAAACTGACGCCAAGGAAAAGCAGTGTGTGACATTGTTTTGACGCCGACCGAGCGCGAGCCCCGAAAGCCCCGTGTGGACGGTCTGATTCGCTCCAACGTGCAAACGTCAGGAAAACGCTTAATCCAGACGTCTGTGTGGAACAGGGTCTAACAGTTCAACCCCACATTAAACACTGTTTCATCATCGTTTTTGTTTTATATATTTATTGGTTATATATTATATTGTTTATACATAGATCAGCCATAACATTAACACCACTGACAGGTGACGTGAGTAACACTGACTAGTTATTCCATTCCAATGGCTCCTGTCGGGGGGGGGGGGGGGGGGGGGGGTAA
>JBBPDA010000039.1:8739097-8753293 GCA_037974385.1 Arnoldichthys spilopterus
TATATAAATAAAAATAGAATTTCCCTCTGGAAAAATTTATTTATCTATTTAAAAAAAATTTTTCAAGTCACAATGATCCTTTAAGCACCTACAGCATTTATCTACAGCGTAAGCTCTACCTCCTCCTTCCTTACTTTGCTGTGGTATGTTGCACTGAGATATGTAAAAAAAAAATGGTTGCATTCTTGGTTTGTAAAATGAATGGTGTGAAAGAATCTCCCCTGCGTGTGTCCGTCTCATTCTTGTGTTTGTGTTTCATTAGTTACCCAGAGAATGGGGTGGTGCAGGTGTTGGCTAAGGATGTGCGCCCTCGTGCACGCACTGTCTACCAGTGGCACCAGCTGGAGGAGGGCATGATTGTCATGGTGAACTACAATCCTGATGATCCTAAGGAGCGTGGCTACTGGTACGATGCCCAGATCCAAAGGAAAAAGGAGACGCGCACCCAGCGAGAGATTTTTGGCAAAATACTGCTTGGGTAAGTGGAGTCGCTTGAATTGAGGGTGTGAAAAGAACCGTAATGGAATGTGTTCTTCAGTTCTAGCAATGTGGTGTAGTGTGGGGGTCTGCAATGTGATGTTTTTGTGATCTGCGATACACAATGTATGATTCAAGTGTGTCATGGTCATTGTTACTGAGGGGCGGGTGAAATACCCTTCTATTAAATTACTCATGCCATTTTTGTTATGACCGTATCAAATGAAAGTAAGGCCCATTCCACACTGACGTCTGAATAAAACGTTTTCCTGAAGTTTGTGATGTCCGGTGAGCGTGGATAACCTTTTCTGCCCATTGAAGCAAAGCAGGCCGTCCACTCGGGTTTTCGGGACTCCAGTTCGGTTGGCTGCACGCAGCTTTCTCTTGGTGTCAATTTCTGTTAAAATCCTATTAAGTCTTTATTGCACTTACATGTCATTAGTTTAGCGTGCTGGAGGACCGTATTTATCCCATGGTTCTTGAGTCACACCGTGAACCCATGCATAACTGCATTACACATATTTGATCATATTATTTTTGTACTTTATTTAGTTTGTTATTTTGCAAGCAGACAGTTAAAATTGTATGGTACACTGCTGCTTCTGGTACATTTTGCCTACACAAACCTTTTTTGCTGCTATTTAAATTCATTTTTAAAAATTTCTTCTCAATCAGGGAAGATTTAACTGCGTGAAGAACCAGTTTCAAGTGTTTAAATTGATCGTTAAGTCTTTTTGTCCCTTTGTAGAGTCATTGCCTTTTATTAAAAATGTCTGCATTTGTCGAACACCTTGCCTTTTGAGTGCTTGGTATGTTTTTGGCAACATGGGACCCTTGACCCACTGACTTTCTGTATTCCTACTCATTCCTACTGTTACATACATATGGTTTATCAACAGCTTAATAGTTCTGGTTTATTGGGTCATGTGTCCATGGGGAAAACCAAGTGAGATCAGAGGCTTTTAAATCCTATGACCTAAGACCACCTGAGTTCATCCTTGGTACCTCTTGGTCTTGCACCGTAGGGATGCTGGCGACTCTTTAAACGACTGCCGGATTATGTTTGTTAATGAGATCTACAAGATTGAGGAACCCGGGAGCTCTGATGGATCCGTAGCTGCGTCTGATAGCCCTCTGAAGAGTGAGTGTTTACATTTTTTTTACTTCTTTCGTTTTGTGTGTCTTTGTATGTTTTCACACGTTCTGGTTTCCTGTATGGTTGACGCTGGTTGTTTTTGGGTTTTATATAAAGAATATGCTGTTGAGTTCCCCTTAAGTTTTACCAGGAGAAAGGATTTCTGAATGCTGAGTGAACAAAGACGAACAGGGTATTTGTTTACATCAAGGTTTACCAACGCTGGCCCTTGAGCCGCCCTGAACTGTTCATTTTAATGCCTTTCTTGGTTAAACGTTCACATATCGGCTCAGTAAGAGGTTGTTACAGAATGTGATGGAGCAGGAACACACTTCAATGTGTAGATCAGAGATTCCAGGACCAGTGTTGCACAACTCCTTTGGATAATACGCAGGGTTTTCTTTTGCCTATAGTTATGTCCTGAAAGATAATGTTTAGTATGATCTCAGACCTGATTTCTAAATTAAGATCATGCACACAACTTAAATTTAAAAAGGGAAAGAAAAAAACCAAAAGGTTATATTGCCTACTGCATTTGAGTAGAGCTTCCAGATCATACTGAGTAGGGCAATGTGGTGAAAGTGTCTATTTTGCAGCCTTTTTTATCAGATGTTGAGGAAGAGGGGAGGAAAGAACAAGCCCTTGGCAAGATCAGTGGGTCGCAAGGTGTTTTTTTCTCTCGAATAAATGTCTTAATGTCTTAAACGTCAACATTCCCATTCGTGAATGTGGGTTGTAAAGAGAAATTTCTTGCGAAGAATGGTTGGCGAATAAGGCTCATTGTCCGTTTACTGTCAAACTAACCTCCGTGCATGAGCCTAATTGAGGAGAGGTTTGGAGATGGTTTGGCTGCATGTGAAGTTTCTAATTAAATGCAGTTGATCAAACTTCTCAGCTATTGAGAGGGAAAATGCCACTATTTGCAGAGCTGACAATACAGGGTTAAACTAATGCACTGAGACATGGCCACAATGAATTGTGTTGGTGATGGATTGGTGTTCGGTTATTACAAACAAATGCAAACCTGGACATGCATAGGTCAGTCTGATGTAATTCTCCTGCGTCTGTGTTTAGGGTCCAATGGGCCTGAATGCAAGCATTGCAAAGATGACCCGAAGAAGAACTGCCGCTGGTGTAACTGTCATATCTGTGGCGTGAAGCAGGACCCGGACAAGCAGCTGCTGTGCGATGAGTGTGACATGGCTTTCCACACTTACTGCCTCAACCCACCTCTCACCACCATCCCGGCCGATGAGGACTGGTGAGAAGGGTTATTCATTATTGATGCAGGTGGTTCTTTTTACAGTAGAAGTGAATCGAAAGTTCAGACCGAACGGTCTTGATGACGGAGGAAAAGCGCTCTGTCCATTTGGCTTTGCTTTTAAATTCTTGGCTAAATAGCGTTTGCGTATGTGGTATAAACTTGCACCACAGAATGTATATTTATCTATATTTAAATTCTGTTTAGTGAAGCACTGTACAACAAAGCCTATGCTATACAAAAGAAATGGAGTGCGAAGGGGTAGACTTGGTTTCCACGACTCCTTAGGCCTTAAAAGCTCTTAAAAAAATTTAATAAATTAAGAATTAAAGGTCAAAAAGTGTCTTAACTTCTCAGCAAATTTGATGTAGGTAGGTAATTTTCACATCCGTCTTAACCAAGCCATTGGCAAATTTTACAAGGTCTCTGCATTAATGGATGCCTTACGTTACATTGACGTTTGGCTGTGTTCATCCTATCCGTAATCTCTTCCCTTGTCCACAGCTGAGTGATTACTGGAAAGAGATGAGTTGAGATGGTGAAATGCAAGTTTAATGAAAAATGGTTTCGGGGTTGTTTGGTGCCGGCAGGAAGCAAGGGAAGGTGCAGTTTATGTTAAATGTTTACGTTCGCAGCCGTGGATGTGAAAGCCCTTGAATCCCACAGTAAATCTCAAGCACCAGCGGTACACATGAAGAGTTTCGACACTAGTAACTTCTCAGTGGCCTGCTTTGACCAGTTGTCACGGCCTGAGGTGCTATGGGTTCTCCACACTGTTAGCAACGTTCATTCAGATCAAATGATGGAATAAGCAGAGTGTGGGAAGAAGGTCTTAAAGCCCAAACCCACTCCTGGAGGCCGGTGTCCAACACACTTTGGCTATTTCCCTGCTCAAACACACCTGGTTCAGCTCAGCTGTCATGTGCAGGGGGTATGTTTAAGGAGGGGAACTACTAAAATGTGCCCACACCGTCCCTCCAGGACCAAAGTTGGGCACCCCGGTCTTAAAGCGTTGAATTTGACTTCCAAAAATCCTGGTAGTGTTGTGAAGAACATCAAGGCCTTAATTATGTCCATTCAAGCCAAAAGGTGTGATTGTAAACAAGAGTGCAGACTCATTCATGTTCACTGAGAGAGGTAATTTCTTTAGCTGTATGGATGAATGTTTTTTTATTGCTCCAGACATTCATTTGTTACCTTGTTTATCTACTTGCAGGTACTGCCCAGAGTGTCGGAATGATGCAAGTGAGGTTGTCTTAGCTGGAGAAAAACTGAAAGAAAGTAAGAAGAAAGCCAAGATGGCGTCTGCCAGTTCATCCAGCCAGAGAGACTGGGGGAAGGTGTGTGTGTTTTCAGTGATTACTGTTTTGTTCTCAACATGAACATGGAAATGCTAAAACTCAGCAGGACAGTTACAGCAGTTACTGTAGGTGTTTAGTTGCAGTCATCATAGCAAAAGCACAATTTTGCAGTTTTCATGACCATGTTAGCTTTTTAGGTGTTGATGGGACTCTTAACCCTTTGTGTTCTTTTGGCCTATTTGTTCAGGGAATGGCGTGTGTTGGGCGCACCAAACAGTGCACCATTGTTCCCTCCAACCACTATGGACCTGTACCAGGGGTGCCTGTGGGTACGCTGTGGAAGTTCAGAGTGCAGGTGAGCTGGTCTACCATTACCTGAATACTTCATGCTGCAGTTAAGTGTTTACGTAACCTTTACATGAACAAAGAATGAATGTTCTTGATCGATTCTGGGGATGTAACTGATACATAACGGTGACATTTCCTTTTTTTGCACCCCTCTTCTTTCCTTTCTCCCACATTTTTATAACCTTAAAGTGTTTTTTTCTTCACGAAAGATAAGAATTCCATTTTTGTCACGCAACAGGTGAGTGAGTCTGGAGTCCACAGACCGCACGTAGCTGGCATTCATGGAAGAAGCAATGATGGTGCCTACTCTCTAGTGCTGGCTGGAGGCTATGAAGATGATGTGGTATGTTACTGTTATCACTCACAATGATAAGTGTATTGGATCCACAGAAGCGTGTGTGTGTGGGGGGGATTGTATTGCTCATTAAATGTGTTTAAAATCTTTTTTTGCATTTCAGGACGATGGCAATGAGTTCACATACACTGGCTCTGGAGGTCGGGATCTGTCTGGTAACAAGAGAACTGCTGAACAGTCGTGCGATCAGAAACTCACCAACATGAACAGGTCAGTAATGGCCAGCAAGGAGTCTGTAGGCACTTTGGTTCAGTATATGTTGGAGTATAGCGTAGTTGTACAGCAGGGGTGTATATCACAAGTTTCGTCACGATCCTGATTGTTTTAGCCGATGATCTGAAACATTTTCAGCACCCTAGGTCTGAAAAGACGTTTTCCACACAGTCTGCTGCACTTCCATAAACTCCCACATGCAAACAAATTATAATGTGAACATTTTATTAGTAAAGGTCAAACGCAGCTGTGTCGTCATAAGCGTAAGCAGCTTCTCGGTACAAAACACTGCTCACAGTAAAATGAAGGAGAATTAGTTGTGGAACGAACACACGGTTAGACAATGTTACAAAGCTTTTGTATCTGGCTTATATTCCAGCTGCTTATGTCGAAATCCTATGTAAAAACAGCTCTATCACACTTCATGAAAATAGTCTTGCATTAATAGTACAGCACAGCTGGACCTTCGCCTCAGTAATCCATAATAGTCATAGATGACCAGATCTTTTTGTATCGACTTGAATTTTCACACTCGTCCACTTCCTTCTAATGAAATTAAAGCACTTGCTAGTTTTAAAGTTTTGCATTGTTTTTTGTTCAGTGCCATCAGTTGCCACTTTTGTTTCCTACCCTGAGGGTTTGCATGGTCTAATAATTGCAATCTTAACTTTTCGTTGGTCTTTTGTAAAATATTGAGATCCTGTTAATTCCTCTCTTGCTTTCTCAGATAGAAAACCGGAGTTTTCCTTAACTAACATTAACAGTAGAATGGTTAAGTGCCATTCTGATGATTTTGGCACCGTTTGGTTGGTGTTGCAGGGCGCTGGCTTTGAACTGCAACGCTGCCGTAAACGAGAAGGATGGGGCTGAAGCCAAGGACTGGAAGGCGGGAAAACCTGTGAGGGTGGTGCGAAGCTCAAAGGGTCGAAAGCACAGCAAATTCTGTCCAGAGGACGGGAACAGATACGACGGCATTTACAAGGTGGGTGTGTAATAAATAGCCTGTGCCGGGGGCAGAGAGGTGTATGTAGGTTTCGCACATTTATGGGGATATGATTGTGTAATTAACTTTACTTGAGTGAGTTATACTTTACTTTCTGGCAGCAACAAGGGCTTCACAAGGGCTCAGCTGTGTTCTTTTGTTTGCAGAGGGGAAAGGAACAAGGAGAGTGACAAATTAATGTGTAACAGAATTTCTGCACTTTACCTTATTGATGATAAGCTATACGAAGTAAAGTCTTTTACTTGTATGTGCGTCTGTTTCTTTTTTTTTTTTTTTTCGTTTTTTTGTGCCCAACCCCACCCTTTATTTATTATTTTCCAGGTGGTTAAGTACTGGCCAGAAAAGGGTAAGTCTGGTTTCCTGGTTTGGAGATACCTGCTGAAAAGAAACGATGACGAACCTGCTCCGTGGACCAGAGACGGCAAAGAACGTATTAAAAAGCTCGGCCTCACCATGCAGGTAACGTTATGTTTTTAATCCTACTCAATCATTTTACTGTGGTTTTACTGTGGTGACTGTGCGAGGGCTGTTCATGATACCAGAAGTGTAGCATTGCAATACTGTGGCAGAAAGTTCAGGCAGCAATGTTGCATAATACCGCGTGTATTTTGGATTGAAGACTTGTGTATTTTAGTTTTTTAATGTTCTCTGTAATTATACTGTAAATGTTGGGAGTATAAAGTGTTTGAATTGCAGCATTGATCTCATCTGAGCATCTCCGTTTAAAGCTACTTTTTTGGCAGCTGTGTTTGTTCCTGTTTGTTCATGCTCGTGTGCCCTCTCTGCAGTATCCTGAAGGCTATCTGGAAGCAGTGGCTGCGAAAGAGAAGGAAAAGGAGAATAAGAATGAAGAAGAGGTGGCTGAAACACCCACCAAGGGCAAGAGGAAGAGGAAATCTCAGACTGGCAAGGCCATGTTTTTTTTTTTTTTTCCGTTTTTTTTTTTTTTTTTTCTCGGCGAGAGGCATTGCTGCTGTTTTTAGCAGAACCCTATGGCTAAAAACTGAGCAGCCTGTGTTTTTCCGATTTAAAAGCTCGACAGTCGAGCCTTTCTGTGTTGCTTTCGGATCTTGCACACCTGAAAATATAGGTGCTTAAATTAAATTCTTCAATTAGTGGAGAAATGTTTCATATGACTCGATTCACAAATGCATATCGTCTCTTTTACAAAAATGTTTTTTTAAAGAAACCACTATGGAAAGACAGTTCCATGACGTTGCTCCAAAAGGGTAATGAGGTTCACTTCATGTGGGCCCTGCTGGTGAAATTCTTGGTAGAAAGATTTAGCTTTGCCTTTAACTTGACCTTGTGTTTGATTCAGTTGAGGAAGAGGAGAAACGCTCACCATCCAAGAACACACCCAAGAAGATCAAAGTGGAGGCCTACAAACTGACCAGAGAGCAGAAGGCCTTGATCAAGGAAGACGAGCTCAACAAGAAACTCTGGGATGAAGCAATGGGATCCCTAAGTCTTGGACCAGTAAGTGCTTTATTTCTCATAGACAGTTGCCAGTGTGAGAGCTTTGCCAAAAATTCTGGTCAAATATGGCCCCAAATCTTCAGGCAGTGCACTCCTTCAGTAGAAGGTTACATAGACCTTGCCATGTCAATGGTAGATGAGAATAGCAACTTTACTAAATTGGGCCAGTAGACATACTGCCTCTGTTTAAGCATTGTGTAAGGCAGTACTGCCCCTTACAGATACTGCACCTGTCCAAGTGTCAGAGGTACAGTGGTGTAAACCCTGGTCACTAACCACTTTCTGTGTTTCTCCAGCGATTTGTGAACAAAGTGGAGGACACTTTCTTGTGTATCTGCTGCCAAGAAGTTGTTTATCAGCCCATCACCACCGAGTGCCAGCACAACGTCTGCAGGGTGAGTCCTAACCGTAATAACCTGGCGTGTTTGCCACATATAGACTTTACTTGGGCTGGATGCCCAGGTGTATTAACAGCCGCCAGAGTAAATTTGGAGACCTCTATCTGTCAGAGAATGACCACAACCATCGATTCACTAGAATGCCCCTTTGGGAGAGGCGTCACCGTCCCTCAGACCTGTGGGGGAAACCCTGGATTCTTCAAGGACTTGACAGTAACTCGTAAAATGCGTTAAGCTACGTCGTTACTTAAAAATTGAGTGCTGTGTGTGTAACGTGAGCTGGTAACTAGCAGACGGCTGCTCCCTTAATGCCTGAAACCTGAAGTGAGTGAACCATTGTGCTAAATTTGCACTTTTTCCTTTTAAAGGAATGTCTTCAGCGATCCTTCAAAGCAGAGGTGTACACCTGCCCGGCCTGCCGACACGATCTTGGCAAGAACTACCAAATGACGGTGAACCAGTCCCTTCAAGCCATCCTGACCCAGCTCTTCCCCGGGTACAGCAGCGGCCGATGATGACGTCGCAGGGGGAGCAGCAATGAACTAATGAGAGCAGTGCATCGAGACTGAATTCGACAGAACAAAGGCAGAATTCACTTTTAATATATTGTAAGGAATGTTACGACCTAATCAGGGTGTATTTAACAGACATGCAGCCCCGGCCGTCAGTGCATTTGGTCCGACCGTGTAATCCGATCTGCTTTTTACTTAGCGTCTCAGTTCTCGTTCAGCCAGGCATTTTCTCCCCAGTACACACCTTTTTGTATTTACAGGTAAATGTGGCGGTAGTGTTCTAGCGGCATTTTTAGGTGTAGGAGCTTCATATTTAGGAATTTTTAATGCCCTAATTGTACTCTGCACCAGCACATCCTTTTTAGGAAAAAAGAAAAACACAAAAACAAAACTTTCAGCTACGCACAACTGCACTATTTGCTTCCAGCGATTTGTTTTTCCGCGTTTGGTTCCCTCCCCCAACCCTTCGTCAGGGATAAGTGGACATATTGTGTTGGCAGGTATGTAGGTATGCACTGGCATCAGGACCCCTCAAAAACGTTTGATTTGAACGTCTCGAAGTTGATTAAATGTGTTAGGTCTAACAGCAGTACACGTTGACGCCATTTAAAGCTTAAATGTTTTAATCCGTACTTTATTGGTGATTAACTAAATTTAATCGGCTATTTTATATATATTGTCATATATAAAATCTTAGCTTTGCTTTCTAACTACTGTATACGCTTAGAAATTCCACATTTCGTTCATTACCGATTTTGTTGTTTTTGCCGTTATGCAAACCCGGTCCCCCCCCGACTCCTCCTGCAGTGGAGCTCGGCGGGGCCGAATCTCTCTGGAACACGTGCCCACGTTGTGCTTCTCCTGTTCAGTACATATTTAATGAAATTGTAATGTCCCTTATGCTCAGTGAAATTTCTTCGCTTTGTTCTTTAGATTGATCACAATATTTGCTAAATAAACGCCTAAGGCTGCAGATGGGGTTTGTTTGTTATACCTCAATTATTTCTAATAATGCATAGACTGGAAGTGTATATTCTGAAATTGGAATTGTATATTTTTAGCACTTGTATTTAGCCGTTTTACGTAGTTGTAGGAGCTGTTTTCTTGCACAGTTTGAGTGCGAATTTTTCAATAAACCTTATTCCTTTTATATGGAACACACTGTCTCTTTCTTTCTAGTTGTGCATTGTAGAGATGGTGAATCAGATGTGCTACAACACCCTCCACCCACCCACCTACCCTGAACATTCCTTTATCTGCCCTTCTTGGATTTAATGTCTGATCTGGAGCCTGTGGCCTATTACAGATCTTATTGAATAGCTATTTGTTTAAATTTATTTATTATTACTTTTATTATAAAGGGTTTTCTTTTTTTAATTGCCCAATAATGATGCCTGACTTTTCATGTTGGTGTTCTGATCATTTACAGGTCAGAATTGCTTTACAGGAACTGTGCCTGGCCAAGCAGAGCAACTGTTGCCTTGTCCCACAGGTGTTGTGGTTTTGCTGAAATGTGCACTTTTATAACACGCAGGCCTTAAGCCCGGGAGCAGGCACAAATGGGTTCTTTAGGAACAGTTATTGTGACTTTTCCTCTGACCTTTCCAGGATGGTGCGTTACAGCAAACTGGCCTTTGAAAGTGATGCAAAAGTGTTTGGGTGTGTTCACAATCGCACAAAGTGCACCGCAATGAAATGTGACCCCTGCATTTAACACGTGGAGCAGCGGGCAGCCATCAACAGCACCTGGGGAGCAGTGTAGTGGGACGGTACCATGCTCAAGTGGGCAATGGTGGCCTAGTGGTTAGGACACTGCCTCAAGTCCCGGCCCGGGCACTACTGAGGATCCCTCGACTAAGGTACCGTCCCACTACACTGCTCCCTGGGCGCTGTTGGTAGCTGCCCACTGCTCCACGTGTGCACGTGTGATGGGTTAAATGCAGAGGTTGCATTTTGTTGTGGTGCCTGAGTGTGTTCACAATGACAGTCACTTTCACTTCACTTTCAAGGGTACCTCAGTGGTAGGTGGGATACAGCTCCCAGTGTAGAGAAGCACACATCCTCTACACAACACGTTTTAGCTGGAGCATGGGAACCTGTTCAGTGTAGACTGTGGGTGCGGAAGCCCCACGCTCTGAATGCAGCTGTCCACTCCAGCTGAAAGGGCTTATCAGTGAGTTGATCAGGTGACCTAGATTAGAGCAGGGGTTCCCAGGATTGGGGACCATGACGTGCCCCAACCCCCCTAGAGTTTGCATCCCCTGTTCTAAGGAGTGATTCAGCCTTGACTTTCCAATGAGGCACATTAGAAAGCAACCAATCAGAACACAGATCCTTTACATATGTCTTAAGGGCACAGTTAGAAGAACGGCCGCAGAAGTTGAACGCTGAAAAAACACTCCAGTCACGTTAAGTGCGCCACTGCAAAGTGTGCCGTTTAACCCGTCCACATGTGGAGCAGGGGGCAGCTGTCAGCAGCACCACAACTGCTGCCCTCATGTTCCTGTTTAACAGGCTTCCGTCTGGTTGAAAGGCCTCAGGCTGAACCTTGTGTAAAGGTCTCCTGCTCAGTACGTTTTGTCACATATGTAGCTTGATCGTTGCCAAGCAGAGTTAACACAAACTAAAATTAAAAGAAATGAAGCTAAATCTAAAGTAATAAAAATATATAGAAGGAAAACAGAATAGAATATTAAATATGAACAGTAACTACGTTGTGCATATAGAGAACAACACATGCTCAAGTGCAAAGTGACATGATTGTAAGCTTAAACCTGTTTGGGTGAAAGAGTGCACACACTGTTGAAGTGGAAGTGACGATTTGTCATTGTGAACACACCCAAGCACCACAATGAAATGTGACCTCTGCATTTAACCCATCACACGTGCACATGTGGAGCAGCGGGTGCCCAACAGTGCCCGGGGAGCAGTGTAGTGGGACGGTACCTTGATCAAGGGAACCTTAGTGGTGCCCGGGGACTCAAACCTGTGACCTTCATGTCCCAAAGGCAAAAAATTTTCTTCACTACCTGCTCTAATGTCTGTATAGTGAACATAGACATGGCTACAGTAAGTCATATTAAAATGTATTATTATTGATTATTACCAGTTTATATTACTACTATAGATTATGTTAAACTGTAAATATCTGCACTTTTTCTGGCTGCTCTAATGTTTGTAATTTCTAAATTTTTTCTTAGTGTTTCTATTTTTTCAAATGGCACAAGGATTGACATAATATTTTTTTATTAACTGTTTACAAACAGTAAAAATATGTCAAAATAAATAAATAAATAACCGTTCCTCCTCCGTCAGCCTAATAACGGAAGAACCTCGTCTCCATCACGGACGTGCTCGCTCGTAGGTACGTGTGACGCCTACCCGAGACGAAAAAACTGCGCTACGGGATTGGTCCGGCCCGCCATCGATCACAACTCTCAACCAAGCACGCCTCCCTCTCCCCGTTCTTTACGCTTCGACTGTAACCAATCAGGTGGCACAGTGGGCAGGACCTCCCCTCCTCCCCTTCAGCGTTCAGCCATGGAGCAGTAACTGATCGTGTGTATTTTTGTAACATTTTGGACCGCAAGGAAAAGAGCGGAAACTCCCCGCAAGGACAGGTCGCGGCAGCGGCGGGAGCCCCCAGAGCAGGAGGTAAACGGCTCTAAAATCGCGCTTGCACGGTGGTTCGCGCTGTTCGTTGTATGTTCGCGGTTAGCGTTAGCACAGCCCCGTCGTCGGCGGACATGTTGTTGACGGAGCGCTGCTGTGTGTGTGTGTGTGTCAGCGGGCGAGCGGAGTGAGCGTCCGGGCGTCAAGAACAGCGCGTATGCAGCCCGTTCGGCCCCGTGACTCGGGTGCGTGTGTGTGCCGGGAGTGTTTTGCACGCTCGTGCTTTAATAAGCCGGTGTCTGACGAGAGAAAAATAAAGGTCCCGGGCGAAAAGGGGCAGCGGCGCCGCTGGCGTCCGCACAAAGGCCATTTAAAGCTTCCTCGCCGACTTTGCGCGCATTTTCCACACACACACACGGCCTCTCCTGCCGGTGCCTGCTCCCTGCTCGCACGGCGACCCTCTGCAAACCCAATCTAACCGTCCAACACCGGCAAGGTGGATCTTAAAAGCTCGGGTTGGCCGTGCAATATTATTAGCTTTAGCATGCTAGCTTAGCATTAGCATGCGACCATTGTTTTTGTACCGTCAGTTGCGGTTTCGGACCAGGAAGCAGAATTTGGCCGTTTAAAATGTGAGCGTGTGTGGGTTTAAGTGGCTCCGCGTGAGTTTTCCGCCCCTCCGAACGTGCCCGTGAGCGGTTTCGGGGTTTAGAGCCTGCGTAGGTTAGTTTGGGTGAAGTGAAGCCTGAGTAACGGGGGGAGAGATCCGGCTCCCGGGGTTGCCAGATAGTGCAGTGCTCTGTTTGTGTAGGCAAATAAGCTGCACATGGCCCCCGGCACAGACTTCTATGGAAATGACAACGAACGAACTTTGCAACCAGGCTCCACAGGGACGTTCACAGCAGCTTAAAGTCCCTGCATACACAGATCAGCCATAACATTAACGCCACTGACCGGTGACGTGAATAACATTGACTATGTAGTTATTTCATTACAGTGGGCACCTGTCAGGAGTGAACAGTCAGTTATTGAAGTTGATGTGCTGGATGCAGGAGTGTAAGGGATCTAAGCCACTTTGACAAGGGCTTTACTGAGTGTTCCAGGTGTGCAGGAATAAGTACCCACCAGAAGTGATCCAGGGAAGGACGACTGATGGACCGGGTCATGGGCACCCAAGACCATCTGATGCATGTGGGGAGTGAGGGCTGGCCCTGTGCGGTCGGATCCCAAAGAGAAGCTCCTGTTGTACAAAATGTTGACGCTGACTGATAGAAAGGGATCTGAACGTGCACCCCAGTCGGAGCTGTTTCAGCAGCATGGGGGAGGGGGAGGGGGAGGGGGGTCTACTCAGGTGGGATTCCACTGGGTTTCTCAGTTGAATTATATTAAGAAAAAAACTTTTTAAAAGTTGAACAAAATGTTTTCAGAGTCAGTGAATAATTGTGTTTAATTATCGTGAGCTCAGTATTGACCAAAATCATCATCATTATTACATTGCCATAATAATGCGGCCCCAACTGATTGGTCCGTAGAAAGTACATTTAAATTTATTGATTTGGCTGATGCTTTTATCCAAAGCGACTTCCAGGACAGAGGAAACAATCAAGCGTTCGCATTGCATAGAGTAACGCTGAAGGTGATGCCACAAAAAGACCAACGCATTGCTCGTAGTTGCAGAAATAAATAACAAACACAATTACTGTAATACATACATACATACATACATACATACATACATACATACATACGCCAAGTGCTTATACTATTACTACGGACTGCAACTACTGCAAACTAATACATACACCAAGTTCCTATACTGCAACAGAGAGCGACTTCACTAAATACATACATATGCCAAGTGCTTACACTAACCACAGAGAACTGCTACAACAATTGATACATGTGCCAATGTAGGAAGTAGAGAGTTTACCCTAAATAACTGGAGAGGACCCTTTTTAATATAGGAGAGTAACTCACAAGTTTCATCACGATTCGATCTGATTAGATGCATTAACATTTACAGTCATGTGATTGGGGGGGATACTGGGGTCTGCAGTGATGTGATTGGGTGGGATACTGGGGTCTGCAGTGATGTGATTGGG
>JBBPDA010000039.1:8759416-8769416 GCA_037974385.1 Arnoldichthys spilopterus
TGTACAGTGATTGGTCCAGAGATAAGTGTTTAGTGATTGGTCCAGAGAAAAGTGTTTAGTGATTGGTCCAGAGAAAAGTGTACAGTGATTGGTCCAGAGATAAGTGTTTAGTGATTGGTCCAGAGAAAAGTGTTTAGTGATTGGTCCAGAGAAAAGTGTACAGTGATTGGTCCAGAGATAAGTGTTTAGTGATTGGTCCAGAGAAAAGTGTTTAGTGATTGGTCCAGAGAAAAGTGTACAGTGATTGGTCCAGAGATAAGTGTTTAGTGATTGGTCCAGAGAAAAGTGTTTAGTGATTGGTCCAGAGAAAAATGTACAGTGATTGGTCCAGAGATAAGTGTTTAGTGATTGGTCCAGAGAAAAGTGTACAGTGATTGGTCCAGAGAAAAGTGTTTAGTGATTTGTCTATACAAAAGTATACAGTAATTGGTCCAGGTGGCATGTACTGTGATTGGTCCAGAGAAAAGTGTATAGTGATTAGTCCAGACAAAATGTACAGTAATTGGTCCAGGTGGCATGTACTGTGATTGGTCCAAAGAAAAGTGTATAGTGATTAGTCTATACAAAAGTATACAGTGATTGGTCCAAAGAAAAATGTATAGTGATTAGTCTATACAAAAGTATACAGTGATTGGTCCAAAGAAAAATGTATAGTGATTAGTCTATACAAAAGTATACAGTGATTGGTCCAAAGAAAAGTGTATAGTGATTAGTCTATACAAAAGTATACAGTGATTGGTCCAAAGAAAAGTGTATAGTGATTGGTCTATACAAAAGTATACAGTGATTGGTCCAGATGAAAGTGTACAGTAATTGGTCCAGAGCAAAGTGTACGAGGATTGGCCTAGACAAAAGTGTATAGTGATTGGTCTAAATAAAATGTATCTTTTTTATAACCTTTGACTGTGAGGAAATGAACTGATATTTAAGATTTAATGAAGAACTGAATTATTTACTACGTGATTATGAGCTGGATCGTTTACATTCCAGATTTACTCACCTTCGCAGGTCATCATGGGTCCGGGCTCAAATCCCTCCTGACAGGAGCACTCAAATCCCCCCACCACGTTAGTGCAGGTGCCGTTACCACATGGGTTCCCAATCGAACACTCATCCGTATCTGTGCGTGGGTGAATGAAAGGAAAGAAGCTTCACAACAACGTCCCTGCATTAGTGCATGTGTGTGTTTGAGTCTATGTAATCTGAGAATTTTTTTCCCTTTCAGGCTCAACTCCAAGTTTCATCACTCCTTATAACTTCAGGGTAAGTGGGTGGAGCTAAACTGTGGTAGGTAGACACATGTAAATACAAAACCCATTTCCTTGGACTGTTAAGCTGCTGATGCCTTTTATCAAGCAAGAATGGACAAAATTGGTAAAACTACTACAATTAGTCTCTTCAGTTCCAAACTATTGTAAAGTGCAATAAAAATGGTAACACAATGGTAAACACATCTCTGCGCCAAATTTTGTTAAGTGTGTTGCAGCATTAATTTCTAAATTTGTGAATATTTACAAAATACAATTAAGTTGGTCAGTAAAACTGTTAAAAATATTTTCTTTACATTTTCGTTAAATAAAGGTTTGTTTTTATTGCATTTTTGGAAAAAATTGCAACTTTTCTGAAAATGTTTATGGATTGTATGGAGCTGGGGGTTAATGGTTATTTTGTACCTTGCTTTTATTTTACAGCAGTATTTTATTTTAAGAGTTAGTTGTGTATTAATATAATGTTGATTATGTCAACATCTGGCAAAACTGCAGTATGGTCCAGTTTTGTCCATATCAGACGTTTCCTTGCTCCCTTGTCTCTTTTTCCCTTTGTTTGTGCATGCGACCTTACCGACACAGTTGACCCCGGTGTAGTCCAGGTTGTAGCCGAATGGACACTCGCAGCGGAAGGAGCCGTCTGTGTTGATGCACACTCCGTTCACGCAGATGCCGGGGTTATCCAGACACTCGTTCATATCTGCGTGCCAGAGAGACAGAGGAGGTATCAAACTGAATGCCTCAGTGGCCAGAACTACAGCAAGGTTGTGTTCTGTGAAGGACTCTCACCCTCTCTGCCCTCTCCTGGTCCAGGCAGGGCTCCGTGACCGTAGGGACAAAGTGTGTTAAACGCAGCTGCAGATGGACAGGAAGACGTACATGATGAATATCACACTCTGTGCAAATCAGTTCTGTGCTCTTTAAACTTTAAGGGTCTGTATATAGGACCTCACTTTGGTTCCCCAGGCTTTACACGAATACATGAGGCTAGTTACAGGATAATTCATAGTGGATACTGAATTATTCATAGTGGATACTGAATTATTCATAGTGGATACTGAAAAATTCACAGTGGATACTAAATAATTCATTATAGATACCGATTAATTCATAGTAGTTACTGAAAAATTCATAGTGTATGCTTTATAATTCATAGTAGTTGCTGAAAAATTCATAGTGTATGCTTAATAATTCATAGTAGTTGCTGAAAAACTCATAATGGCTATTGGATAATTCATAGTAGACTTTGATTAATTCATAGTAGTTACTGAAAATTTTGTAGTAGTTAGTGAATAAGTCATAGTGGATACTCAATAATTCATAGTGGACACTCAATAATTAACAGCAGCTCCTGAATAATTCAGAGTACATATGTTTTACACTAGATTTCTGCGGGTCTCACCCTCATTCTCGCGGGGGCAGAGTTCACAGGGGTCTCCCCAGCCTTCACCAGGCATCTTACTGCAGCAGCACTTGGCCTTGGTGGTGTTCAGAGCTTTGGGCACAGAGCATTTACCAGCCTCGAAACGCGTGAAGCAGAAACTCTTCCGTGTATCTGAGTGGGGAGAAAACGGGCGGAAAAATGGATTTCAGTTTACACACATCTCACTCTCCTGCGGCTCCCTCGCCGCTCTAACGCGCAGAGCAGCTCGGTGGTCCGCACACACAGTGTACAGATATCTGAACGCAGCACGTTCAAATGTGTTGAGGTTGAGGTTTTATCTTCGAATGGCCCAGAAGATAAAAGACTATTACAAATAATAATAACAATACAAATATAAATCTATACATTAAAACTGTAGATAAAAGACTATAAAGCGCCTTTCATGAATAAACAGGTGTTTTACATTAGGGAAAATGTGTGAAATAAATATATAAAAACTATGAACTGAGATAAATCTGCACTACAGAGGAAATGAATGGGCAATTCATCAAATTTCCAATTTCCAACAATTACAAGGACAAAGCTCATTGAGACAAACCAATTATCACAATCGTGCTCTTGTTTTGTCTTGTGTTACCAGCGCATTCCACTGGCTTTTTCAGATTTTCGTTTTTTCAGAGCTGACTCTAGTCTGGTGTGGGCAACTCCAGTCCTACAGAACCAGTGTCCAGTCAGGTTTGGTGATTTCCCTGCTCAAACACACCTGGTTCATCTCACCTGTCCATTGCCAGGTTTTGTGAGCATGTTTGAGGGAGGGGAACTACCAAACTCTGCTGGACACCATTCCTCCAGGACCGTTGCTGCCCACCCCTGCTCTACACATTGTGATTTCACTGGGTTTCTCATCGGAATTATAGCTCAAATATAAGAGGCATTTCTTTTCATCTCAGTACTTGCAGAACAGCTCCAACGTCACTGAGTTAAATAGTTGTGATTTCAGTACGGATCCAAATAATTGTGAGTGTAACAACATCACTATCGTAGCCAAACTGAGCTCTGCAGCGTCAGGGTGACGAACTCACCGAAGCAGCGGCGGCCGTTATCCGACAGAACGAACCCGGGCTGACAGATACACTGGAAACTCCCCGGGGTGTTAATGCAGGTGCCAAACTGACAGATGTTGGGCTCAACTTCACACTCGTTAATGTCTGTGAAAAGAGAGAGGTGTCCCTGTTAGGGGCCGTGTGCAGACTGAGAATAGAGGTCAGAAACGTGGCCCACAGGAGCCCAAGGACAGATGGAAGAGGTCACTGTGGGCCAAGCACACAGGAGAGGGCTGATGGTGCGATTTATGGCACATTTTCAAGATAAAACAGGTTCAGACTTTGTAGTAACAGGTCTAATATTACAGAACCAACAAAATGTTCCTAAGTGTTTTTTACAAAAAAAATATTTTTATTATTTTTAGTTCATGAGCCTAAGGAAAAAAAAGAAATAATGCTGTTAAGCTGTTAGTTGGACACTAATATTAGAATTAAACCAGTGAATACTGTGGCATTGCTACAGTAAACAGTGATGTCTGAGTTCGAGTCTGTGTGTTGGCTGAACCATTCACAGAGCTCTTCTCTCCTGGTTTAAGCCCAGTGTTACTGTAGTTCCCATCAAATCGCTGCTTTGGGCTTAATCTGTCCTTCATTAGATGAAATTTAGGTGCTGATGGAGCTTCACACATCCATTTTTCACACCACTTCTCACAGAAACTCTTTACCTTGGTGCCTAAGACTGGATTCTACAGCTCAGCCCTGCATAATGCACACATATCATTACATATAATGTAATGTATGTAAAGCCAAAAATTGAGATATGTGGTTTTCTCTGCACAGCGACAACATGCTGTATCTCATCCAAGTCATGCAGCTTGTGCACATACAGTATTTAATGGTAGGGGAAACACTAATGTATAGTACATGGGATGTAATTATTATTTATAGGTAGTGTGTGTGTGTATGTTTGTGTGTGTGCCTGTGTGTGTGTGAAATCTTCACAATCTATTTTTGCTCCCAGCTGTCTGTTTAAATGTAAACCCTTACGTCGAACCGACTGTTTAAGCCAAAATGCAGCTACTTCTCACCGATGCACTGGTCATTCTGCACAGCGTAACCAGGTGGACAGATACAGCGGAAAGAGCCGTCCAGATTCTGGCAGGTGCCCGGAGAGCAGGTGCCAGGGAACGTCACACACTCGTTTACATCTGGAAGAACATCAGAATATCATGTAGCTCCTTCACATACATAAGTGCATTGTCATGGTAAGACATAGAGTGCAGGGTGTTGGAGGCTGTGGAGGCCTAGCAGTGTTCTTACCCACGCAGTTTTTGCTATCAGGGGTGAGCTCATACCCATCCTGGCACAGGCACTGGAAGGAGCCCAGGCTGTTGATGCAATGACCATGCCTGCAAACCTGACCAACCAGCGTGCTGCACTCATCCACGTCTACAAAAACACACAGATCGACAGATTTACATGAAAACACTGAATCTTTCAGCTGCAACTACAGAAAAGCTTGAGACAAATTTCAACCTTAACAACCTTCTCCTCACTGTCGAGGGTGTGTAGACTTTTTGTTTCCCATTTCCAGGTCAATGCTTTTTCTATAGCACTTTTTACAGCTGACATTGTCTCCAAGCATCTTTACAGAAACTGAGTTAATGAGCAACAGAGTTATGGAAAACTCCATAAGCTGGAGAAAGAAACCTTGGGAAGAACCAAGACTCATCCTCCTCTGGTCAACACCAAATATTGAAAATAAACAAAGAAAAAACCTCAGTTTCTAGAGGCGGCATCAGCTAAAAGCCTATAGCTTGGAGCAACATCTCTAGCATATGAATATGATGCATATAAAGCACATAGAGATGGTCTGGGACAGGTGAGCAGGAGGTCCCAGTGATGGATGATCTAGTGGAAGGTACAAAAGGGGCAGTAGTTTTTTAGTGTACACATGTCCATATGGAGCCCTCCTCAGCAGGAGTGAGTGGTATCCAGGAAGAGCTCCAACCAGAAGTATGGATGGATCAGGTGGGTCCAGACAGCAGGATGGGTTAGGATCACTGGTATCTGAGACTCATCAGACTCAAGGCCTTTCCATGCATCAGCAATGAGAAAACCCAGTGCTGGGTAACTGTTCTCAGTACGTGCTGTTGTGAGTGAATGGCAAGACTTCTCCCATTGGCTCTGTGTTCAAGCTTTCCTGACTCAGACTCACCCATGCAGTCATTGTTGTGCGTGAGCTCGAAGCCGGGGAAGCACAGGCAGTTATAGGAGCCCACGGTGTTCTTACACGTGCCATTACCACACGGCTGCCTCTCACACTCGTCAATATCTGTGGTGGGGGTTGGGGGGTGGGGGTAAAGAATGAGAAAAGGGCACACAAAGAAACAGTGAGCGTATTTAACTGTCAGTTCTGTCATTTTTACATGATTGTGCTGTTTCTTGGAGACACGAACACACACTTACCCATGCACATGGTCTGGTCGGCTGTGGCCTTGAAGCCGTTGTGGCAGAGACAGCGGTAGCTGCCCTGTGTGTCTATGCACTCGCCATGGCTGCACACATTGGGTTTCTCCAGACACTCATTACGATCTACAAAAAAAAAATCGTGTTTAGTCTAAAGCCTAAACATTCACATTTAACCCCTTGAATGTTTGAAAACTAGGCAACAAATGTTTATTTCTGCTATTTATTCCACTTTTCTATAGATAAAATAATGCATAAACATAATGCCTCAGTGCTGTTGTGACATTTATATTCATAACTAAAGAATCAGAGATAATACTGTTAATAAAAATATATAATTAGAGTGTGCTCGGGCATGAAGGATGATCTAGAGGGGCGTTCAAAAGAATTAAATTCTACTGACTGTTCCGAATTTTTGTATAATTCAATCTTTAAGACGTGGGTTTGGTGTGATGCTCCATTCTAGAGAGACTGAACTGTTCACAGTGGTGGTGAATGGAACCAGACGTCTGGTTCCTCTAAAAGCTCCTCACAGAAAGTTCCTCCATGATTGATGAGGACGCTGCCTAACGCCTGAGACATTGTTTTACTAGAGTTTTGAGAAGCTTTTGGGTGTAAAACGAAATCCATTCATGGTAGAGGGGTACATGCAGGACGCTGTGAGGCAAAATAGTGCCCCAAGGTGATTTAGTACAGATTCACCATTTTATCACCTATTTTTCACACCAAGCCCATTCTGAATTATTAGAAAAATAACAAATAATATATAAAATATAATACAACTACAAATAAAACTAATACTGCCCTCCTACAACTAACTGGAACTTACACAAAAACTAATAAAATAAAAAAAAAATTTTTTTTAAATGTAAAAACTATAATAAAGCTGGACTTGTCAACAAATTATTCTTTTAATATGTTCACAAAAAATTTTAAATAAGCAAACACATGAACAGGAATACACTGCATTTCATTTCAAAAGGACCTTTCGTCCTGAGTGTGTTGCCCACTTTATGGACCATTACATTATGTAAGTTATAAAGTTATAAGAAGGTTGAATGAATATATAGGAAAAATTTTAAATAAAAATAAAAAATAGAAAATTAAGATGAAGAAGTAGCAGCATAGTTTCCAAAATGAGTTTTGTTTATTAAATATTTTGTCATTTTTGAGCTCCCCCTTTACATGTTCCTGATGGTACATCCCGGGCAGTTTTACAGTGCTGGACTCACCCACACAGGCTCCACTAGGGGAGAGCTTAAAGCCTGGAGAACATTCGCAGCGATAGCTCCCGGGGATGTTGATGCAGTTGGCGTTCCGCTGACACAGGTTATCCCCACTGTTACACTCATCAATATCTGTAAGGAACAGGGACAGAGAAAGGGAAGAAAGAAAGAAAGAAACAGAGAGAAAGTGGGGTAATCAGTCAAGAGAGCTGTAACTGTCCAGTGAAAAAAGCAAGAAGAGGTAATAGATTAGGAGCAGCAGCAGCAGCAGCAGCAGCCTGGGGCAGTAGGTGCTTAAACAGAGGAGTCTGGCTGCCACTGCAGCTTCTGATAAGAACTGTGCATGTGTGTGTGTGTGTACGCGTGTGTGTGTATGTCCATCTGTGTGTGTGTGTGTGTGTGTGTGTGTGTGTATACACTGCCTCTCAAAAAGTTTGTGGACATTCAGCTTTCCAGCATACGTTCTTAATTAAAGGGACAGTCCACCATCAAGTGTTTGTAGAGGATGTGTATGTGTATGTGTATGTGTGTGTGTGCGTGTGTGTGTGGGTGTACATATATATTTATACATATACATATACATATACATATATGAGTGAAGTGAAAGTTAGTCATTGTGAACACTCTCAAGCATCACAACGCAATTTAACCTCTGCATTTAACCCATCACACGTGCACACGTGGAGCAGTGGGCAGCTACCAACAGCGCCCGAGGAGCAGTGTAGCGGGACGGTACCTCAGTGGAACCTCAGGGACTCGAACCTGCGACCTTCAGATCCCAAAGGCAGCGTCCTAGCCACTAGGCCTCCACTGCATATATATGCTTATATGTATGTATGTATGTATATATGGCTGTATGTATATATGTATATATACTTGTCGTACCTTCACAGATGAGCAGGATGTTGTTGTAACTGAAGCCCATCGGACACTCACAGCGGAAGCTGCCAATTTGATTGATACACACTCCGTTGGCACAGATCCCTGGGATCTCCCGGCACTCGTCAATATCTGAATCATCATCATCACACACACACACACACACACACACACACACTTCAGTTTAGACACCCCAAAAAAGTGTGTGTGTCCCAGTATAGATGGTCAGCTCGATGCAGGGTGATGAAGGTCTTACCGATGGGCTTCCCAGTGTGAATGTCAATGATGAAGCCTGGAGCCTGATTTCCACACAGCAGCTGATACTCAGCTAAACAAACACACACACACACACACACACACACCGTCAGTCTCAACACATGCATTCAACAAGGAATCACATATGTATAACAGCTTCATATCTTTCCCAATGTGGGTGGAATCGCGCTCACAGGTGGCCGGAGTGGGACACGCTTCGCACGGCTTGTTCCAGGCTTTGCCCACGTTGTAGGCACAGCAGCACATCTTCTTCGTCATGTTGAAGGACAGCTCGTTCTCACACGTGTCGTTGAAGTTGCGGTAGCACACGCTCTTCCTCATATCTAGTGCAAAAGTGCAAAAAGAAAAAAAAGGTCGTGATTTTATTATTCCACCGAACAGCCATAACATTAACACCACCTGCCTAACACTGAGTGGGTCCCTCCTGCTGCTGGAGCAGCTGGGACTGTGCTGCACTGTGTGTTCTGACCCCTTTCTATCAGAGTCAGCGTCACTTTCTACACCACAGTAGCTCAGGACCAGATGGGTTAACCCTTACTCCCCACATGCATCACTAAGCCTTGGGTGTCCATGACCCTGTCCCTGATTCGCCAGGTGTTTTTCCTTGGATCACCTTTGGTAGGTACTAACTAACGCACGCCTGGAACACTCCACAAGACCTGCCGTTCTGGAGACGCTCTGACTCAGTCGCCCAGTGATCGCAATTAGTCAAAGTGTCAGAATAAGAGAAGCAGAGAGAAAGAACGAAAAAAAGGCAAAGAAAAAAGGAGAAAGTAAGAAAGGAGAGAGGCCAGGAGAAAAAGAAGGAGAAAGATAAAAAGCTGTGTAAAGAGGCTGCAGTGTTTGGGTACGTCAGTAAGTCATATTGAGCCCTAAACCACATCAACAAGTCTGTTCCACCCTAACGAAGAGCTGGACATGATTTGAGCAAGCTGAGAGAAGGTTTTGGGATGAAGTGGTGTAAACAGTTTGGGTGACTATTGACTTCTAGTGACTTGCGGCTCCGAAAGTTCGAAACTGATCACGCAAAATTTGGACTCCAGACATTTCTCGGCCACATCTGGGGTCAGTGCAAAACTGATGAACGTGTATTTTTTTGCTGAACTGTCCCTTTAAACGTGTGGATGCTTTCATGCTGTCTATTGTGTGTTAATTCTGTGGGCTGGCTTTACCCATGCAGTTGTTTCCTCCGTTGACCTGCATGTACTCTGGAGGGCAGACGCAGGTGTAGTTGCCCAGGGTGTTGTAGCAGGTTCCGGGGCCACAGATGCCGATGTGGGCTGTGCACTCGTCAATGTCTGGGGGGGGGGGCAGGATGGTATGAATGAAACACTTTAAATCAAGGCAGCATAATGAACCTGGTATTGTGTCACTGTGCCAGTCGGCAGCTGCTCTCTCACCTTCACAGATGCGAGTCTCCTCGTTCAGGTAGTAACCGGCCGGGCACTCGCACTG
>JBBPDA010000039.1:8771916-8775541 GCA_037974385.1 Arnoldichthys spilopterus
TGCATATATAGTTAAAATTAATAAATAAAAAATGAATATGAATGGAACAAAATGTATGTATGTATTATGTATGTATAAAATGTTTTTAATTTCTTATAGACACCGCATTCATAGAAAGTGTTACCATACATTTTTGGCCAAAAACTTATAAATATTTTATTTAATATTTTTATAGTTAATATTATATAAAATAAATATTTATAATTTTTCATTTTAGATAAATATTTTATTTTTTGAAAATTGTTATATTATAAAATATTTTGTTTTATAATAAAGTATAACATTTCAAAATCAAGGCGCCTGATGCACTTTATCTCCATCTCTAATGAGCAGTCATTTCACTTTAAGGCTCATTTCTGCTCAACATTCAAAGTGTATACGGAGCTTCTGTCCATACACTGGGTTTGTTTTTTGTTCATCCATATCTATACACATACAGATGAAATGGAGCAGTACCACCCCAAGTCATGGGGGGCAGTGTTCCCAAGAGCTCGAGCGAGATTCATTCAAAAAATGAGGGACAGACTGGGCGAGTTTTCTTTACATCTACATGATGCTCCTTCATCTGAACTTCCTCCATTTTCACCTCTTTCTACATTATTTCCACCTCCCCCACTGTCGCCATATTTGTTGTTATTGGAAATATTTGACTCTGCCCCCTAGTGGACATACTGCTCGACGGATTTACACAAAGAAAAGGTAAACGATCTCCTGAGCCCAAGTAGCATCACTGCCATGTCCACTTGCAGCAGCTCCTTACCTGTGCAGTTTCCACCACTGCGATCCAGCTCATAGCCATCGTCGCACACACACCGGAACATTCCAGGCAGATTCTGGCAAGTTCCGAACACGCAGATGTTCTGGAAGTTGCACTCATCAATGTCTGAAAGGGAATAAACACCAAGAAAAGTAAACGACTGTAAAAGAACTGATAAAGCTGCACAGCCTGAAGAACAGTTTAAAAAAAAAAGAAAAAAAAAGGATAAACTTTGTGTTAAATAATTTGTAAAATTTTATTGAAATTAAGTCATAGTTCATTTTTACCTGACAATTTACCTTCACCCACCTCTGCCTCCAACTAAACAGGCTGTTCCTGTTACTGCTCTGACTGACAACCCTGTATTGTACCTTGTTCAAAAAGCAGGAAAACCTGAAACACTCTTTATAACTTCATCGCGAATGGGCGGGGCTACACTGCTGTAAGCTGTGATGCAAACATGCTGGGAAACATTAAACTGCACACCGCTACTGTAAGGTGCAGTGCCCAGGTGGGCCAGCAGGGGGCGTTTGAGAGCTCTGCCTGTCTGGCCGGCAAGGGGCACTGGGTGTGCTCCACCATGGCGAGAGCAATCAGTGCTTATGTTTAGCGCATGGGCCACAGCCTGGACGGGGTGTATGTCTCTGGTGTCAGGTGTGGCTGGCATGGTGCGTGGGCCACACCGGACTCTATTTTACCATTTTCTTTTGAATGGTTGTGTTTGTTTGTGCATGCAAACGTGTGTGTGTGTGTGTGTGTATATATACCTTGACAGGCCTTGGTATCCTCAGTGGGAGTGAATCCCATCTCACACTCGCAGCGATAGCCCCCAGGTGTGTTCAGACACTGACCGTTCTCACACAGGTTCACATTCTCTGCACACTCATCCATATCTGACAGAAAAGAGACACATGTATGAAATATTTTTCCTAGGCCTTATTGAACTGACTGCTCTACTCCTAACGATGCCAAAGTAATAACACGTTCAACAATGTGAACATAAAACATAACGTACGACACAGAGTTTTCTCTCTCTACTGCTGTAAATGTGTATTACTGTACCAGAGCATGAGAATCCGTCTCCGTTGAAGCCCTCTTTGCAGGCGCAGCGGTACGACCCTGGTGTGTTAACACAGTTGGCGTTGGGGTTGCAGTTGTGCTCCTCTGTGGAACACTCATCCAGATCTGCAAAAAAAACAACAAAAAAAAAACACAGGGTCAGAGGTCACAGAAACGTGTTGTACAAGTTATGTATTATAACAACAGAATATGTGGGGTCTCCGTAATTAAACTGCAGTGTTACCATTAATAATACATTAATAATATAATAATATTATGTTAATACTTTACCTAAATGTTAATAAACAAAAAAAGAATACATGAATAATAACTAATAATACAATATGTTAACGATACATTAATAATACATTAATAATATATTGATAATATGTTAATACATTAATTATATGTTAATAAACAACACATAATACATGAATAATAACTAATAATACAATATGTTAATGATACAATAATAATATGTTAATAATATGTTAATAATAATTTTAATACATTATATGTAAATAAACAATTAATAATACATTAATTATATATTAATAATACATATATAATGTTAATAATATGTTAATAATAATTTTAATACATTATTATATGTTAATAGACAATTAATAACAAATTAATAATGCATGTTAATAATATATTGTGTTAACCTGTCATAATATACTTCTGGGAGCACTGCGGCTCCCTCATCATCCCAAATTCTCATGTCAGGAAACACAGTGAAGGTGTTGGGCGACAGGTTGCTAAGTGGTACACAGTTCACTCACCCACACATTTGATGCCGTCTCCCACCCAGCCGTCCCGGCAGCGGCACTTGAAGCTTCCAGGAACGTTGACACAGGCAGCGTGCATGTCACAGTTATGAGCGCCAATCTCACACTCGTCCACATCTATACAAACAGTAACAGTCACCGACAGTTTTCCTGCTCTAACACACCCTCCTCAACTTAATGAGCTGATTATTCACATCACTTGTGTTAGAAGATGAAAAAATGCAAGACTGGAGAACATCAAGACCAGAGTGGAGAACCACCATGGGAACATAGCTTTGAAAAACAAGAGATTACTGCAAACACACACACACACACACACACACACACACACACACACACACACACATACCTGTACAGCCGGTGGAGCCCTTCTTGACAAAGTAGCCCAGCTGGCAGTGGCAGATGAAGGAGCCCTTGGTGTTCTCACAGTCGCCATGGAGACAAATGTTGGGGTTCAGGTCGCATTCGTTGACATCTGGACAATCATACATATACACACACACACACACACATACATACACAAGTAGGTTTGTCACTGCAAAACATTAAATATATATATATATATATTGTGTGTGTGTGGGTTTGTGTGTGTGTGTGTGTGTGTGTGTGAGAAGAGTAGGAGTGTTTTCTGACCCACGCAGGTGCGCATGTCCATGGAGGCCATGAAGCCATCGAAGCAGAGGCAGCGATACTCTCCCGGAATATTAGTGCACTGACCGCCGTCACAGATATCAGGAGTGTCCTCGCACTCGTCAATATCTAAAGAGAGAGAGCACAAAAGCTGGATTGAGTGTGTGTGTCCGTGTGTTTGTGTTTGATCTAGAGGCGCCAAAACTTCTGCTGCTTTACTTTCATCCCAACTCAACTGTATGGAGCTGAAGTCTGGAGACTGTGCTGCTCTTCTGTGAACTGAATCTACTGCTGAGTTCTTCTCCTTTTTGGACTCATGATCTCACTGTGTGTGTGTTTCTGGCCTTTTCCTCCCCATTGTGATAGTGATATACAGCACTACTTCCTG
>JBBPDA010000039.1:8789808-8812900 GCA_037974385.1 Arnoldichthys spilopterus
AGAAAACAAGCCTATAGTTAAGAAACCGCTGGTGGAGGAAGGGGCGAGAGAGAGAGAGAGAGAGAGAGAGAGAGAGAGAGAGAGAGAGAGAGGAGGGTGAGGTGTGTATCTAGTGGGTCATACGGTCGGTCTTGCTCTCCCTAATGTACAAAGGCCCTCAGGCCTACTCCCAGAATTCCCTGGGCCTAACTGAGGCCTCTAAAGCTCCTCAGAGCGGAGACCAAGCCCGGGGTTTCACCCCTGATGGAGCGTCCCAGCGCTCACACAGGAAGTTATTCTGCATTTTCGCTCGTATTACCTCACCCCCCCGATGCTGAAAGACGTGGACGCAGTGTACACCCAGCACAGTGAGAGCACTGGGCCCATATATGTGACCTCACAAAAACTCTATGAAAAAAACTTTATGATTCTTTAGACAATGAACATGAAATTTCACGGCGCCTGCAATTTTAAGATTTGCACCACACTAAAAATGTTCTTTTTAAATGAGCAGATCCACATACTTGTCCCAGAGCTAGACACGGCTCAGCCATAACATTAACACCATCTGCCTAACACTGAGTGAATCCCTCCTGCTGCTGGAGCAGCTCTGACTGTGCTGCACTGTGTGTTCTGACCCCTTTCTAGCAGAGTCAGCATCACTTTCTACACCACAGTAGCTCTTCTGACTAGCCCTCCCTCCCCACATGCATCAGTGACCCTTGGGTGCTCATGACCCTGTCACAAATTCACCAGTCGTCCTTCCTTGGATCACGTTTGGTAGGTACGAACTACTGCACACCTGGAAAACTGCCGTTCTGGAGACGCTCTGACTCAGTCTGACTAGAGCGTCACCATAAGACCCTTGTCAAAGTGGCTCAGATCCTTACGCTCCTGGTTCCAGCACATCGACTTCAAGAACTGACTGTTCACTAATATATACCGAGTCAATGATGTTCACTTCACCTGTCAGTGGTGTTAATGTTATGGCTGAACAGTGAATATTCAGGTCAGGAGCGTCTATATACAGTACAAATGAGTAAAATTCGTTTTCGCGTTTCCAAACCAACTGAAATCTTTGTAGAAGAACCTCGATCCTGGGTTTGTTGTTTACATACCCGAGCCTCAGACCGAGACGTGCCTTTCACGCTGAAAAAACCGACATTAGAAAAGAAAACAAGCGTTAGGAAAAGGAAGGAAAGGGCATTAAGCAGTGGAAGGTCTTGTACGAACGCTGTGCCCATTCATTCCCAGGCTGGGAGCGACTGTGTGTTCAGGGAGCCCGACAGCAGGGCGGGGACGGGCTGAAACTAGCACTGCGAGACAGGGACGACGGGAGAGTCAAAGACGTAAACGTGTGTCATAGTGAAAAGCACGACGCCAGCTTACCTCTCTCACACTGTGGCCCGGTGAATCCGTACACACACGCGCATCTGTTGGGCCCGATGCAGCGGCCGCCGTTCTGACACCCGTTCTCACACACAGCTGCAGATGAGGAAGTGCGTTAGAGTTCACTGTGCACACAAACTGCACATTTCTCTGCATGACATGCTTAATAACACACTCTACGTGAACGTCTGGGAGAGGGCAGAGGCCACACACTCTCCGAGCCCAAGCCCATGCACACTCCCATGACTGATAACATATGAATTCGGCTATGTACGCAGTTCGGTTCAGCGTGATCGAGTAAGTGTGTACATGTGTGTGTCAACGTGTCTCTAACAGTTATTCTAGTAACCAAGCAGTCCACATCAGCAGCAATGCTAGGACTGTTGTAGAGGTACCCACTGAGTGGCAGAAAGACAGAGGGCCCTATTTTGCACCAGCGGAAAGCGCGAGGCAAGTGCTTTTATTCATTTAACACCGGCGCATTCCTCATTTTCACGCCACACGCACATGATTTCATAGGAACAACTGATGTCGCGCGTGCTTCCCGCTCGTAGGAGCGGTGCTTTTTAAATGAGGCGAGGCAGGGCGACCAAAAGACACGTCGAAAGTCAGTGGCGTATCATTAAACCTCGTTTAGGCGGCGAGTTTTAGTGACGTGCAGGTGCACGACGCTCATTACAGACACGTACGCGCTGGAAGTGCACTAATGGCACTGGAAAGGCTCAGGTGGGACAGAGCTGCTCCCCTAAATGATGTGCTCAGACATTTTCACCAGCTCCGCTTCCTTACCTGAAACCGATCTGGTTTACCAGATATGCACGCCATTATAATATCAATCTACCATAGCTCCGCCCCTACCTTTTAAAGGTAAGGTGACGTGTCTTTCTGGTTTATTGAACGTTACGCCCAAAACACACCTCAGAATAATTAAACGTTTTTGTGATTTTTGTGGCTTGTGCTGGCGTGAAGTCTGATTTTTCTGCTGGCAAAATAGTAAAAATGGATTTGGACACGCCCATTAATGCTGGTTAGACGGTCAAATTAGAGCCGTAAGCTTTGCTGAACACTAGTGTTCGGCTCCAGTGAAGTGAAAACACCTAAAATGGGAACGAGCTGCTGTATGACTGTATGAGATTCTATGAGAAATGTGAACTTTTCTCTTTTTACATAAACATAAAAAAGGACAAACGAGTATCTGCTTAAATTAAAGGAAGTTGGGCTCAACTGTGAGCCTTACAACTTCCCGAGGAACCAGTTGACCATGGACACTGACACGTGGACATGAATCGGCTTTCCTGGCAACCACATGCAGCTTATTTTAGCCCTACAAATAAAAAATGTAAGGAAACCTGACTCCTGGCCATATCTCTGTCCAACCTGAGGTTAAAATAAAATCTTGCTCCATTCACTTCCATTAAGACATTTTTTCCTGCTCCTGTAAAGTTACTTGTGAGGAGATATGATGGGCGTTCTGACAGCGAGGGTGCGCATGTTCATCAAGCACACTAGCCACTGCAGGGACACAAGTAATGGAGTCGAGTCGGGGACATGACCACCCTAAATGTGTGTTCTGTGTGTGGTGGTGAGGCGGTGGTGTACTCACGCTGGCCACAGTGCATTCCTGTGTACCCCTTCTGACATACGCAGGCATCCTCATTACAGGCGCCGCCGTTCAGACAGCGGACGCTACAGGACTGGACTAGGGAGGCAGAGAGAGAGATAGAGAGAGAGAGAGAGAGAGAGAGAGAGAGATTGGGGCGATGAGTGAGGTCAGTAACAGTACATTCAGTTCAGCTGAAGACAGTGTTTAACCAACACTAACATGGTTAAAAATGAATAAAATCTAGCAGAGCGTGAAGCGCTCCAGCAGAGAGGGCCTGCGACTACACATGAAAACCACAGTCCGTTATACAGGGGACGGGTTCAGCAATAAGTCACTGTACTGCAGGCTTTTAACAGTTTCCACCGTGCGAAAGGGAGCGAATTCACTCTAGCACATATTCTCAAATGGTTATGACTTATGACTGATAAACCAACCACAAAATAAAATGCACCAGTGTTACAATACAAAAACTTAAATAAATAAGTAATAAATAAATAAGTAAGTAAGTAAATAAATAAATAAATAAATAAATAAATAAATAAGTTAATTAATTAATACTTAAATAAATAAATAAATACGTTAATAAATAAATAAGTAAATAAATAAGTAAGTAAGTAAGTAAATAAATAAGTAAGTAAATAAATAAATAAAAATAATAAGCATAATAATCTGTTACGGTGTAGCATTGTGATATTTTTCAGCATATCATTTTTCAAACATTTAAAAAAAAAAATCTGAGAAAACAAATAGCGACAGCACATTTGCCGTGACGTACATTTTTCAAGTCAAGTCGGCTTTTATTGTCATTTCAACCGTATACAGTTCACATCGTACACAGTGAAACGAAACAACGTCACACAGTCAAAGTCACACAGGACCAAGCACCAGACCTGAGGTGAGCCTTCCCTCATAGCTGCTCCCTCTCACTGGAATAATCTTGCCAATTTCTTCTCAAAACCTTTTAAACCTTGTAGATGCCTTTAATGTGAGATTAGTGTCCTCATCTATGCATGTGCTCTTGTCCTTGTGTTTTAGCCACGCCCTAACCCCGCCTTACACCTGTGCCTCGTTTCTCCTAGTGTCCCCTTGTGTCGGGTGTCCCTCGTTTGTGTTCCTTATTGCAAAATAGGGCCCCGTGTCTCCTGAACGGATAGTATTTAAAACCCAATTCTCTCTGGTTCCTATTTAGGTCTGGACAGAAGGTCCCATGGAAAAAGCGACTGTGAGTTTTATCAACACTGGTCAGTCCAGGAGGGTGTACACAATATCCGAAAAGCACTGAAAACAGAAAACAGGAGTGAAATGGCATTGCTGTTGTGTGCTGTCGTATTCTGACTTACAAACATCTTGTAAAATGCACATTTCAGTCAACAGCCCCACCCCCACCCCCACCCCCACACCCCTGGGATGAGGTTCGGCTATCAGTGACGGGGTGCAACAGTCTTCTGGACCTTTGAGCTTTTGCTCCTAACATCAGTTATATTGTGCATTTTATTTCCATCCTAAAACTTTATTTAACAAGGCCAGCGAAACTACAACAAATGTGTTGCAATAGCATCATGGGATGGATTGTGGAGCTCCTCAGAAGAGCCCTTGGAAGACTCTTGGTATCCGAAATGTCCTGAGACATCGCTGGTTCCTCGAAGACGTTTTTTCTGGTTATTGAGTGAATATGAGGTGACGCGAACGATCACACTGGGAGGCACATGATGTGTGTGTGTGTGTGTGTGTGTGTGTGTGCAGCAGATTTATCCCCTTTCGCTGGTCACTGTGTGCGAGTTTCGTAGTGAGAACAGCACAGTTCCTGCCAGTTTGCCTTCGTTCTGTCCAAACAGAGGCGACGAGCCATAGGAGCTCGAATCCAAAGAGCTAATTCAGAACAAGGCCTTCTCACATCATACACCAAAACACGCAAGTGTGGTTTATTGACTGATTTGCCTGCCATGACCTCATCTCCATCAAGACGAGAGTCCGTCCAAAGAGGAGAGAAAAAAACCACCTTCACTCCATCTCAGCTCACATGGAGAATGTTACATGGAGCTGGAAGGAGATCAGTCATGATTTCTTCTCATGCTTCGCTGTTTAGTGTCTGGTAACACTGTACTTTGGATGGTGGGGCCATTGTGTGTGTGTGTGTGTGTGAACACATGTATTTAATTCTCTGTGAGACCAAATGCCTTTATATGGATAAGAATACAGGTAAATCTGTCGAAGCAGGGACACTTTACTGGTCCTCACAGGGATCCATGCAGTTTTCCGCACAAATGTAACTTTTTTTAGGAAAAACTAAAAGAGCAGAAAGATCAAGGTTAAGGTCAGGGTTCGGGTTGGGTTTAGGTGTTGGTGTAGTGTTAATGAAATCACAGTATTACAGAAATCAATGGAATGTACTCACAAAGATAGCAATACCAATCTGTGTGTTTGTGTGTTTGTGTGCCAATGTGACTTTGTAGTAAAACTGAAAAGTGTGTTTGTGTCTGTGTGTGTGTGTACATGTATTTAACTCTCTGTGAGGACCAAATGTCTTTATATGGATAGAAATACAGGTAAATCTGTCGAAGCGGGGACATTTCGCTGGTTCTCACAAAGAACAATGCAGTTTCCCCGCAAAATTCAACTTTTTTTTTGTTTACTGAGATTAGGATCAGGGTTAGGGTTGGGTTTAGGGGTTGGTGTGGTATTACTGAAATACAGTATTACAGAAATCAATGGAATGTACTCACAAAGACAGTAATACCAACCTGTGTGTGTTTGTGTGAGCCAATGTGACTATGTAGTAAAAGTGAAAAGCAGCTCCAGACAAAACGTCTCTGACTTTCTAAAGTGTTTTTTGGGTGGTTTTTGGTTTGACAGAGTGTGTGTGTGTGTGTGTGGGAGGGTTGATTTACTGAACAGTCAGACAGGTTAACAAGGAGGGTGCTTTTTGGTCATTTTTGCTAATAAGGTCAATGCCCCCCCCAAACTGCCTACTGCTGTCATATATGTGAACGTATGGGACGTGTGTATGATGACGTCTTGACATAGAACAAAAACAAGTGTCCATGTGTGTGTATTTATCTTGTGTCCGGCCCTAACTTAACAGACAAGGACACGAATGACCTCACTGGCTAGACCTGCTGCTGCAAGCCCCCTACAAGCCAAGAGTCAAGACACACACACACACACACACACACATACACACACACACACATATGTGGGCTAATACAGAGCTCCACCTCCACACTGTGCCTAAGTGTGTCAGACTTGTTCACATGGTGCTGCAATGGGACGAAAACCAAGCAAAACGGAGACAACTGGACAAATGAGTCTGAAATTTAAAATAACACGCCTAACCAACCAGCCATAACATTAACACCACCTGCCTAATACTGAGTGTGTCCCTCCTGCTGCTGGAGCAGCTCTGACTGTGGTGCACTGTGTGTTCTGATCCCGTTCTATCAGAGTCAGCATCACTTTTTAAACCACAGAAGCTCCTCCCCACATCAGTGATCCTCGGGTGCCCATGACCCAGGTGTCCTTCCTTGGATCACTTCTGGTAGGTACTAACTACTCCACACCTGGAACACTCCACAAGAGCTGCCGTTCTGGAGACTCTAGAACATCACAATAAGACCCTTGCTAAAGTGACTCAGATCCTTACACTTCTGCTTCAACCCTAACTTCAAGAACTGACTGTACACTTGACACCTAATATGTCCCACCCTCCCGACAGGCACCACTGCAATGAAATAACCAGAGAGTCAATGTTGTTCACTGACTATTTCTTCACTTCACAATGTTACAACACCAAGTCATTTTGCGCCATATTGGTGAATCCATTATGAAAGACTAGGCCAGCCCGATTCAGCGACCCCACCCCTCCTGCCCCAGTTCCAGGTAGCCCAGAAAGCCGGGGAGCTGAAGGCCGGATTTCTGTAAAGCCCCCAGTAAAAGCTGGGCCTGTGAGCGCCGCTCCGACAGGGCCTTCCTGAGAGCCGCTGGCTGACAGCTGATTCTGTGACCGAAAGTGTATGATTGTGGCAATTAGCCTGTAATTACAGCGGAGGAGAAGGCCGAGGGAGGACTGTTTTTTATTCCCCGAGCGCAGCTGTGATTCCTTGGACACAAATTTACCGCGGGCCGACAGCCGTGGCTGCGGTTCGTTATTTATGGAGTAATTACAGATTCATCGTTGGGTCATAAACATGGCCGCTCCCTCCTCAACCCGCCACAGACGACGTGCGGCCGTTAAGGCGTTGCGATACCATCGCTAATCTCCCAAATCTTCGCAGCATGGCCAGAGCGTTCGTGTGTGTGTGTGTGTGTGTGTTCGGTGGGTCTTTCGCATGCACATTCATAATGGCTCAGCACTCGGAGTTTCCAAAGAAATCGCACGGCCAATTTCCCAGCATGAAGTCAGTGCACTGTACATATTCACGGCCCATGAGGCCGTAGGATGCAGGTCGGTGAGTGTGACTCAGTTCGTTTTCGCCTGTGACCACATTGGCAGTGGAGTAGCAGAAGGACTACAGCCATGCCAACCTTCAACCGCCCCTTACTCAACCGTCCTGCGCAAACAAAGTCAATCAAACCCCCCGGGTTCCTGACGCCTGCACATAAAGAACGGTCAACGCGAGGCTTTACAGCGTCTCAAATTCACCCTGCCTCCACAGAAAAACCCTTGCGGACCGACACCCGATCTCGTTTCCGAGCCCACTACTCTACAGGCTGTCAGAGCAATTTCGCGCTGGCGCAGGATTATGATATTTGTGCAACATTTCACCTCCCAGCGCCGAACCGTTCTCTCCAGAGACGACTCTCAATGAGGTAAAGCAAATAAAAGAAGCTGCACAAGCTCCGTGAAGTGTAGGGTGAGATGCGCCATGAACTGAGATCAAACCGCCTTTCTTCTCTCTTCAGTTCGTGTGTCGGCCTCGCTGACAAAACACGAACGCCTCGACTTACACGAAGGCCCGAAGAGCAGGCTAACTGCAGGCTAATGCTCCTGCCACCTTACTAGCCATATCAGAATTTGGGCTATTTTTCCAGTACCTCAGGTGGTCTAGTGGTTAGAGAGTTGATCGGCGGGTCACAGGTTCAAGGCCCGACCCAGGTACCACCTGTGAGTAAGGCGCCGTCCTGCTACACTGCTCTCCGGGAGCTGTTGATAGCACCACATGTGGATGGGTTAAATCCCTCTGAATATTTCAGTGCCCAATCAGCATCAGTCATGTTCTGGGAAGTACCGCCATGCTCACGTCAGTGCCATTTGCACTGCAGACAATCTGTGTGACTTTCATGTGGGCTGGCACCAACACACTTTTGTCATGTGTAACCTGGTGTAGGGATTGCAGGGGCAGCCAGCTGTTACACTGGTACTGTTTTGTGAGGTGACCAGAAAAAACTAATATGTAAACAGCTATCTGTTAAATCACCCACTGACAAGTCACCGTATCATGACAACCCCTGGAGTCAGGCGTGATCTCGTAGCAAGAATAAACGTAGCTAACAAAGATTCCCAACCCTACATTCCTCAAGTCCATGCTCTTTTGACTGAGCACACCATTGCCCCATATTTTGGGCTCTGCCTTCAAAGAGGTGGACTCGGTTTAGAAATTCCCCACCCTAATAAGTGTGCATACCTGCAGCAGCTGCTGCCCCACAGCTGGGGGCGAGGTGACCACTGGAGCAGGTACACATGTTGGGCCTGGAGCAGAAACCATCGCCGCATGTGTTCCTGCAAATGGCTGAGAGGAGAAACAGGAGCAGAGGAGATTATCAGTTCAGTTGCATTAGTTCAGAATGAATAAAACAATAGAAGAGTTGTTAGACTGCAACTAACACTAATTTGAAGTGAAAGTGACTATTTGTCATTGTGAACACACTCAAGCACCACAACGAAATGCAACCTCTGCATTTAACCCATCACACGTGCAGCAGCGGGCAGCTACCATCATTCAAAACTACAGAAATCATGATTGGTGCAATAGAACAATAGAAGCCATAATGTAAACTCTAGACCTGATGTAGTGTATTACAGTCTGCCAGAGTGACAATATGGATCATATACATGTTACAGGGCATTATAAAATGCTTATGAGATGAAACAAATTGAAGTCATATCGCCCCCTATGCCTACTGTAGTGTATTACAATCAGCTGGAGTAGTAGTGTGGATCATAAAACTGTTAAAGACCATTTTTAAAACACTCTTTATAATCAATATTAGAATTTATATCGCCCCCTATGCCTACTGTAGTGTATTGCATTGTATTGTGTAATGTAGAGCAGTGTTTCCCAGCCCTGGCTCTTCAGAACCCTTACACTGCGCGTTCCAGTATTCGCTTCAACCCTGGAGATGCTTGTTTATTAGCTTATCGGGTATGCGGGGGGCAGGGTGTTCTCCAGGACCAGGTTTGGGAAACACTGTTATGACTAATCATCCCAGTCTTATCTGCATTTGCTGGTTCAGACACCGTTGTTAGGGCTCTCTCAGAAGATACAGTGGGGTTACTTACGGACTATGCACTGGTTGCCCGCGGGCAAAGTTTTCCATCCTGGACAGCAATAAGAGTGGAACCGGGAGCCGCACACATTAGGCCTGGAATCAAAAAGTGCAGAAAATAAACAAAACATGCCTCATGTCATAGATGAAAATCTCCATAAAATATACAGTGATGCGAACTAATAAAAGGCTTAAGGGCCTTTTCTGGCCTTTTCGGTATAAATGCAGCGATTCTACATAAAACTCCTTAAAAGGACACATTCTTGGAGGGGGCTACACAGAAAGGGGGCAGTTTGTTCTGGATATCTAAACTTCAGAAGACAGAAATGTTTACCACGCTCCCTCAGCGACCCATCCGAGAGCTATTATTGGCCCAGTTCCAGTTCTTAAAGAGCTAGATATATGGAATAACCGTGTAGACTTTTAAAGTGACAGGTTTGGTCAAAAATCAAGTTTCTCCCCTTAGTCAGTCAGCCAAGACTTTTTGGTTTTGTGTCTGAGGTTAGCTTCTTCTGTTTTAGCACTGGAGCTAACAGGCTAGTGTAGCAAGTACTCAAAGTTGACTCCCTGTCTAATCACTGGTAGATCCCTGGTAATCCCACAGCCATCTATTGCCAATAGTCTCTCTGGCAATTGGCCTCGCTCTCTCTCTCTGGGTGGGTCCCTCTCATTCAGAGGAGCAGTCTCTAGACTGTCTGTCATTGTGAACACACTCAAGTACCACAATGAAATGTGACCTCTGCATTTAACCCATCACACGTGCACATGTGGAGCAGCGGGCAGCTATCAACAGTGCCTGGGGGGGGCAGTGTAGCGGGATGGTACCTTGCTCAAGGGAGCTAGGTACCCGTGCCTGGGCCGGGACTTGAACATGCGACCTTCAGTTCACAAGGGCAATGTCCTAAGCACTGGGCCACGTGTCCACCGTTACACAGCCATGCTCGCCTGTTTAAAGGTCTGTAGCTTGCAGTGACTGCGTTCACACATATCAATTGTTGATCCCAGATCAAATGCGGAATTGCGTCTGATCGAGTGTTTTTGTCAGTGACCTGTCAACGACCCAAAAACAGCCTAAAAATCGTGTATTGTGAACAAGGCTGAATTGGTAGTTGTGACTCAGAGGAAGCAATTCCTCACCTTCGCCCTCCAGTAATGGGGGTATGGTGTGATTGAGGGAGTCCTAGTTGTGACCTGGAGGTCACAGATTTAGGCACAAAAAAATGTATTTGATGTATTTTGTCTGTTTTGAGACTACTTCTCCGTTTAGGCAGTCTGGCTTAGAGAGGAAGCAGCGCACCATCTCCAGAAGCAGTTGTGGAAGGATCAGATGTTTTGTGATGGATTTCCAGGCTGTGATAGTTTCCTATTGCTCGCTGACAGCTTGGAGCCGGTCACCTACGGATGTGGGGGAATCGCTGTTTTCTCTGCTCTGCCTTTATTGCTGTGAAATTTGTGCTTGATGTATGACAGAAAAACAGCCTGAAGTCCATGTGAAATCTGACCTTTCCCCACTAAAACACCCCTATTTCTCTCAGCACCCAGTTATATCTGCTGCAACTGGATCCCAAACAAGCCACAAAGTACATCTGAACACACACACACACACACACACACACTTTCCTCCACATTTCTAGATGTTTACCCATGTCTGGGAGATTAAGTTTGTGTTTTAAACGTTTTAATGGGCTCCAAATAGAAACACCAGCGATAAACGTGGAGCTGATAGATGTAGAGAGCGACTGCAGGGCGAAAGGAGGGAAAGTGGAGAAACAGACACTCAGTAAGTGCAGGAGGAACAAAGAGGACGAGGTGAAAGAGAGCTAAAGAGGTGAAGGCAGAAGAGAGAAGTAGAAAGGGGAGAGAAAGGGAGGGAGGGAGGTGAAAGGAGCTAAAGGAGCAAGAAAGAGACGAGAGAAAGAAACACAGAGATAGAGGCAGGAGGGAAAAAAAGAAAGAGAGAAAGGGAAGAAGCAGAGAGAGAGAGAGAGAGAGAGAGAAGCAGAGAGAAAATAGAAAGAGAAATGGGAAGAGAAAGGGGAGAAGAAGGGTGAGAGCGAGAGGAGCAAAGAGAGATAGACGAGAGAGGGAGCAACGAATAGAAAGAGATAGGTGAGAGAACGAAAGGGCACAAAGAGACGGAACAGAAGAAAGCAAGAAAGAGAGAGAGATGACTGAGGGATAGAGAAGGAGAAGAAGAGCAAGATGGGAAGAGAGAGAGAGAGAGAGAGAGAGAGAGAGAGAAGGAGAGAACAGACGACAGCACAGAAAGATTCAGAGAAGGAGAGGGGAGAGAGAAGTGAGAAAGCCACTGGAAGAAGGTGAAAGGTTGGGTGAAGGAGATAAAGGAGGCAGGAAAGAGGGAGAGAGATGGTGGGAAAGGGGTACAAATCGGCAGGAGGGAAAGAAAACAAGTTGAAGCTAAGTGGAGGGGAGGGAGAGCGGAAAACAAAGCCGTGGAAATTAGGCCAGGCCATGATAGAGCACCAGCAACCGGGGCAAAAAAACCTGAGGGTCACATTTCTCAACCCAACACACTCCCTCTCACAGCCTGAAAAATGAGCTCTCACACACATACAGAATGAGAAGAACTTGCCAAGACGGATCCCCCCCGGACCCCCCTCCCCACACCAACCCCCCCTCTATCCGCAATTCACAGACGTTCAGAAATGCTGTGCTCATTGCTGATGGCTCTGTCCTTCCTGGGTTTGGTGTTTCTCCATTCAGTTTCTTAAGAAAACTGGTGGAATTCTGGGAAATATTGCAGCGACACAGTGAAAATTAGCACATTTCTGCCAAACGGCTCAAGGTACGAGAAGCTCTCAAAGGAATAGTTTGGCAAAAAGTCAGATTTACACAATTTTCAAAGTTGTTGATCAGCTAAGATATATTTGGTGTCCGAACGTGGATTCTTCAGTTTAGTTTACAACTGCATAGTCACCCAAACTGTTTCCATACAGCTGTGAGGGGTTTAGGGCACTAAGGGTCCTTTCACATGCGACAAAAGTTTTTGCTGAATTTCTTAAATAATAATATAAAATTATATATATTATATATTTACATTATTTATACAGCACCTTTAATAAATAAATAAATAATAATTAATAAGTAGAGGTATACAATGCAATAAAAGCTCAACACTAGGATAAATTAATTTATTTAGATATAATTAATTTTAAAAACATTTCCCACTTTGGCATTGTTTATTTGTGCTGTGTTCTATGTAATAAAACTTTTACTGTAAAAAATGATCAGGACATTCACAAGCCTGTCCCGCCTTCCTGAAGAGCTGGATGTGATTTGAAGAGTGTGAGAGAAGTTTGGGTTGTGGTGGGTCTGTGGTGATGTGATTGGGTGGGATAGTGGGGTTTGCAGTCACACAACCTGCTACATTCCCATCATCTCACACATGCAGACACATTATAATGTGAACATTTTATTACTAAAGGTCACATGCAGCAGTGTGGTCATAAGCAGAAGCAGCTTCTCAGTACAAAACACTGTTCACAGTAAAATGAAGGAAAGTTAGTTGTGGAATGAACACACACATTGATTTTTATGGGTCACATTGATAGATTAGACAGTAAGTAAAATGGGAATATTTTGGCTGTAGACCTGATCCTTGGATCCCTTCACCACCACTGTAAAGAAATGATTGACATTTCAGGCCAAACCCACATAATTCCTAGATTCATCCTGCAGACCTCAACATCAGTAGACATCCTGACATGTTCGGGATGCAGAACCCTGCATGCAAATAGCCTCTGTTAACCGTAGGCCAAGGATGTCTGGGTGAGACCAACGACATCACTTCTTTCACAGCAGGAACTAAGAAATCAGTGGAGTGAAATAAGGCCACAACCAGGCTCAAGACATCCAAGGCAGGAAATGAAGATGTTCTCCAGCTTAGATTTTAAAGTCACAAGAATAACAAACTGGGGATAACGGAGAACCTGTTTTTCAGCAGAGGTCCTCTGGCAAATACAGGGCAATGCTTACCCAGGGGCTACAGTTCCAGAAGAGGTCAAAGGTTGAGTTGCTGGTATCTGCCCTAAGGTGCCTGCTCTGTTGCTTCCAGAGACCTACAGCCAATGAGCATGCTGTCCGGTCATGTCGAACACTAACGGAACACAATTTGCAGGCCCTCTAAATCTCTCTAAGGCTTTTTCATGTCCTGCACAGTCTTTCCCAAGCCATTCACTAGGATGACCTCCAGTCACCCTGACGTCTAGACAGGATTCATGGGCTGAAGGCAACGAAGCAAGGAACTCAAACCTCTTTAAACTGCTGTACAATCCGTCTTAAATATTTACGGTAACTGTTTCGAACCATTCAATAGACTCTTCGGTTGCACAGGTCAGCCTAGGAATGTTTTTACTTCCATCAAAACAAGTTGATAAGAAAATTAAGGATTTATGACATAATTGGTACCACTGATGAACAATAATGTATGTAAATACTAAGGAAGTGCATACTGGCTCATTTTTATATTTAAGTATCCATAAGAGTTATAGCTGTTTGCTAAAACCATATGAAAGAAAAGAGAAAAAATAAATAATACCGTGTAACATTAGTTATTTTTTATTTTTGTTCCTGGGTACAAAGTGTGTTTTCCCAATCCCTTACACCTAAAATCAATAGAAAACGGCTGTTGTTCCACAAAAACTTTGCCTCTGTGCTCATTTTGAAATGTATCTGTTCTCAAGAACTTTCTCCATTCACTTGAAATGCTCAGTAGAACTTCCAGAATATTCTGGAACTGTGAGAACTGTCCTGAAGTTTTCTAGAATGATCCAGAATTTTCTCCAATCTTTTCAAACTTATTGGGACAGCCCAGAAAATATAAAAATATGCCTGTTTTGGCACTGTAAGTATGAAACTCTTGTGAGGTGTGATCATAAAATCAAAGTTTGTGATGAACGGAGCTGTTTTTACATCAAATTTAGACATAAGTTGAAATTTTACACTTAGAAACCAGGATCAAACAACAATGTAATATGATTACATTTCAATTTCTTTCCATTTTACTTAAAATACAATTTAAAAAAGAATAAAAAACTGAATAGGGAAACTGGTACAATTTTGTATTTGAGGACGAACGGAAGCTGCCCCTTCAGATGAGCTAAAGAGCTGGGAACACTGGGGCAAACTGATTCAACATTCACTGCTGAGCAACACGGGGACTTTTTCCATAGTGGACAAGGGGCCGACATGTTGTTTATCAATGTATTTTCACTGTTTCTGGGCTTAGCTGAAGTATTTAGCCTTGTTAGCTGAAAGACATTGTAGAGATTGCTGTGCCGTTTCACAGGTCCTTACAAAAAATCTTGGGAATGTGCTCACGTTTTGTAGTGGCAAATACACACAATGGTGTAAAAACATACTGGTCATATATAATTTTCTGGAACTGATATAAAAGGTCCAACCCAGGTTGAAGTTACTGTTTACACCTAAAAAGACGAGGGCTGATTAAAGACACATTGACTGCATTGCCATGCTCTGCACACGTTCTGATACTTGACTGCCTTCACTTTCCTGAGAAGAATGTATTTACACAGCGTACACATACATAAATGAAAGCTCTGGCCTGTGATTCATCTAAGCTTCAGATTTCACAATGGAATTCATTCCATCTGACGGGCGTTTTAGGTATATATTCAAAAGCGGAGAACTCCCTTTTCCAGGGAAAATGAGCATCGGTCGTTTGAGGAGAACTGGGGGCCGTCCTGACTGGATGAGGGGAAACTGACAATCCCTTGGCTTCCGTGGTTAAATACGATTCTCGACTTTGAGGCACATTTTCAGGGTGGGCGAACATTCAAAAACATCTCCCCTGAGGCCGCTGAAGGCCAGCATTGCTTCGGAGGTCCTTGAGTTCTCATTCTGAGGGCTCTCAAAGAGAAAAAAAAACAGCCTGGCACTGGTGGACCAGCACTGCAATTTTTTTTCCCTTCTCACCAGGAGCCAAGAGCTTTTCTTGCAGCCTCCCCAGACGTTCTCCTAATTGAGGAGGTCCACAGGCCACACTGTGATCAGATTCCTGCTGTGTGTGGGCCAAATCACACTTCACAGGGAGAGTCAATGAATCAGGCAAGCTCCAAATTGTGTATAGCAGCCCACGTGAACAGTCTGACACCGGGGGATGCTGCATGGGCGGCCTTCACCAAGGCCGGGCTGACTAAATTCCTCCGTAAAAGCCATGTATCATCGCTGTCCAGGAAAAAAGAAGTACCTCCAAAATGGTAACTTTTCAGGAAAAGACAAAAATAATCATCATTTCTAATGTAAGTTAATGGTGATTTTTTTTTTGGAGCGTTTCTATTGGTCTGTTCACCATGAAAGTTTCACGCGATAAAGAAAAAACTGAAAAACAAAAAAATCAAACAAGAAAAATGGAGACGTGGTTTTCTCTGGACAACGGCGAGTTAGTTCTGTCCATATACAGCAAGGAACATAGACGGTGTTTAGAGTTTGGACAGTCTGGACGTATAGCTTGACGATGGGCCAACAGCAACAAAATTTAAAAATGGGGGTCATTTCGTTAACGACATTCAAGTTCCCCAATGTTTTTGCCAATGAGAAGGGAATAAGTGGAGATAAGAACAATGTGGATGTTGTGTAAAAGCCATCTGGGTCATTCAGAGTTGTGTGTGTTTGCAGCGCAATCGGTGCATATTTTAAAGCTGCGCCGGGCAAATTAGTGCCAGAAAGCACATTTCCGCATTACTGTCGAGATTAGATATTCACGGACGGTTATACCAGAAAAGTGGCCAAACGATCTAATCGCTTGGAAAGGCCGCAGGTTAGGCTCTGTTCCTGGATTTGCTGACAAAACGGTTCAACCGCGCATGTTCTCCCTGAAAGCCTGCCATCATTTCATGCACGGAAAGCCACCACCACTGTTTATTTGACTCAGACACTGGTGAAACAGCCCTCTGTACACACTCCACGGCCCTGTTTAATGTAATTGTAGATGATTCTGCGCAACGGAGGCGTGTTTCTGTTCGCCGTGCCTTCAGACCCGTTCTCACCTGCAGCTTTAACACAAATGTTCTTTGTAGCGCACACCCGAGTGATGGAGATACCTCATTTCCTGTGGCCCGTACGTGGTGGGGGTGGGGGTGGGGGATTCAGGGACACATGAGAGACTGATTGGAATAACTGATGCTGACATTCGAGACTGCGGAGGACAAAACATCCCTTGTTGGTCTAAAAATGGGAAAAATATACAACGAAAGCACACTCCCTGCCGCCCCACGGCTAGACAAGCAGTGCATGAACGTCTGGAAAGCCGCCATCGTGTCTGGTCTGAGGTGTACCTCTGCAGTACGGTGCGCTCGCAGTCCTGTGCTTTCTCATGCACTTAGATGTTGTGATTGACCTGGGTTCACTGCTGTGACATATACGAGGCTCTTAAATGCGTTTAATAATGCATTCACCCTGAGCTCTGGTTTGGCCGTTCTCCAACAGTTCTATATGCCCTAGTAGGTTATGGAAAACTGAAGCACTCACTCACCAACACACACATGCACATACAAGTCATTATTAAGGCCTCTTGCTTGCAGCCGCATGGTATTTACACTGCTGGACGGGTGCAGGTCTGCTAAACCAAGAGCTTTTCTTTCATTTGTCGATGAAAAATTACATTTACAGGCGTCTGAGTTGCGTACGTGTCTAAGTTCGAGCCCCAGTGGTGCCACAGCCAACCGTGGCCAGGTGGTTCCATGGCCATCAGCTAACAGACACATGCACTAGCTAAAATCTCGCTGTCTTGTGGGGGGAGAGGGAGGGCCATCCTACCCTCCCTGAGGGCACGGCCAGTTGTGCTCTCTTGAACTCTCTTCAAGGATAGGATGGCCCTCGCTCTCCCCCCACCAGTTAGCGTGATGCTAGCCAGTGCAGGCATCTGTTAGCTGGCATAAAAGAGCAGGGGGTTAGCCTTCTCTTCCAAGCATGCTAAGCTTTCCAGGCAGCTCAAAAAGATTGGATGGAGTGTCATGTGAATTTGAGAACATGCACCTTCTCATGCTCCCAGTGTTGGTGGTGTTGGATGATTGGGGAGTCCTAGCAAATGGGTGGAAGTGGAGAAGGCTAAATTGCGCAAAAAAATCAGGAAAAATCCCTCCAAAAATGACATTTGCACCGTTATCCACTTACCCCAATTATAGCTGACCAGTAATGAAATGTGTGGTGTTCTGGCTTTTCTTTAGTTTACCAAAAATTCATCCCTGAAACTGCATCCAGCTCTTCACTAAGGTGAAGCAGACTTGTGGGTGTGGTTTCAGACACAGTATGACTTACTGCGAGCGATAAAAATGAACAAAACTTCATTGTGCCTTCATAGACAGTAGGGTCTTTCAAAAAAGAGCAGAAGTTCTGATCTAGACTCGAGTTTTTGTGACAATGACCATCACAAACATCAGCCGCATGTAGCGCTGAAGCCTTGTTCATTTTTCCAGCTCAAATGACACACAGTTCTGTTAGAACTTTCATACATCGGGCTCAGGAAGCTTCTTACCCCCTCAAGGAATCCTGTCCTCTCCTGCGGACCCTCTGTTGGGCCTCCCCCTCCGGTTTTCCGCTGAAGCGGCTGGCCTGCAGGCTTCCGTCTCCCTGGCCCTGCACCGTCTGGAGAGCTGCCCAGCAGACGGCGGCCCATCCAAGCGCCACCCTGGCCAGCGTCCAAGCCCCCATTGGCCTGCACAGTCCTCACTCTTAACAATCACTCTTACTGATCGACTGGAAGGCCCCAAGCTTCACTCGCCCTGTCCAGCTCCACTTCAGGGGGACGGCTGGGGTTGAGAGAGGGAAGATGAAGAGAGAATGTGGGTCACTGGGTGCTTATTATGCAGTTCTGTCTGCAGTGCTATAAATTCCAAGCTAATCACTACTCACGAGCACTTTATAGAACACAGAATGGTCTGTAATCACTATTTCCTACATTGGTGCAACATATTGAACACTATTATAGGAGAAATAGCCCCTAATCACTATTCCCTATGTTGAAGCTCTGTTTAACACTACTGTAGGAAATAAAATGACTGCTCCCTAATCACTATTCCCTACATTGGCGCTCCATATAACACTACAGTAGGGAACAGAATGGTCCCTAATCACTGCTTCTTAATTACTGCTCCCTAATCACTACTGACTACATTGGAGAGGTAAACAGAACACTATTATGGTCAATAAGGGTCCCTAATTGTTGTTCCCTAATCATGGCTCCCTAATCACTATTCCCTACACTGGAGCACTATATGAAACACTACTGTAGGGAACAGAATGGTTCCTAATCACTCCTCCCTATTCACTATTCCCTATTCCCTACATCGGTGCACTGTATAGAGCACCACTACAGTTCCCTAATCACTATTTCCTACATGGAACACAATTATAGTGAAAAGTAATGATCCCTCATTGCTCCCTAATCACTATTCCCTACACTGAAGCTCTAAATGGAACACTGCTATAGGATTTAGAACATTATTTTCATTACCCGACAAGAACTTTGTCACATATGACACAGAGGATTATGGGTATCCCATGTCTGCTAAGGTTCATTACCTACTGAGGTGCATTGTGGGATTGAGAGAGAATGTTTTTGGACACTGCTACAAACCGACTCCCAAAACAGTGCACTGTGTGTTGAAAAGGGCACCGTTTTGGACATTGTGGCATGATCTTCCTTGCTAGCTTCCCTCATGGCTACAGCAGTATGGGATCAAGGCTTTGGGTTTAATGTACTGCATGACTAAGTTTTCGCCCCGGAAAGAGAATGAGATGTGTTTTCCAAAACAAAAAAGGCAAGAATGACCTTTCGAAGCACCAGCACACTAGAACAAACAATCTGCCTTCAAGCATCCAACATCACGTGGCCTTTACAATGCAATCCTGATGTGACACATGCCTCCTGTTTTCCAAATCCCGCTCTGATGAGAGGGAACTCTTGCTCTTGGCTAAGCGAGAAGATATGTGTTTATAGTGGACACAGGTGTGCTGTCTGAGAGAGGTATCAGAAATGCTGCAGGCGTAACAGCACTCAACAACCCTCAGAGCAGCACCTACTTAAATCTATAGCACACAGTCTGTGTATTAAGCCCAGAGAACTATACATCACCAATGAAGAATGTTAAGGTACCGTCTCTGCAAAGTCTGGACCTTTAAATGTTTGGTTAGCTCGATTCAGATCACACAGAATAAACCAATTCCCACCCGTAAAGTGGAATTTTGCCAGCTTTTTTTAAATACCTTGATAATCCAGTAAGTCATTCAGAGTGGGACTGGTGTGAAATGTTCACAGTGGTGGTGAATGGAACCAGACGTCCGGTTCCACTAAAAGATCTCTCTCAGAATGATATTTCAAGAAATGGTTATGAATATGAAGCGTCATGCCCAAAACATTGGTTCACCAGAGTTTTGAGTGAGTTTTGACCTCATTAACCATTCTAAGGCCATTCACAGCATTTAGATACATGCAAGGCGTTGCGAGGCAAAATAGTCCCCCCCCCCCCCCAAAAAAAATGTATTATTTATTCAGACTTCCCACTATTTTACCATCATCAAAATTACATATAAACACTCAGAAGATTCAATGTGGGTCTTGGATAGCAAGGAGAAATGGCTATGCAAGCACTGTTGACCTTGCGACCCCTGGTTCCTATCACCATCACTGTAAGGAAAATGTAAGTCTCCACAATGAGCCATTACACATATCGAGACATGTTGAACGACTTAGTCTGAACGACTGAATTACGGGGAAATTGGAAATCCCATTTAATCTAGAGTTAGCTCTGGCAGTGTATTCCATGTCAATTTTTTTTTTTTTAACAACGTTCAATAGCCCTTTTATGTCTGCCCAGTCATGCAGCTTTCCTGAGCAGTTCTGCATACCAGCATGTACACTTTTACAAGTCCACGTAGACGGCATTAGTGTTGCACGATCTTGAAAAATGGCCAGCTCTTCAGCGCTCTCATTAAAGCCAGAGTTTCTGCGAGATTACGGGCCTCCAAAGATTTATAACCGCTAGAAATTAGTCTCAGCTTCAAGTGGCCTGGGAAACAACAGACTGACCATTTTCCTTTCAGCACCGTGCCTTTGTATGAGAGTAAGAGCAGCCAAATATCTGCTCCCAGCTTGGTGGGATGATCATTTCAGCTGTAACAACACTGACAAACCTCTCCACACGTAATTATACAAAGCCAGGTCTTCATAGGCCTGCTTGCATAGGCCAGACAACAAGTGATTAGACCGGTGGAGGTGAATTAGGCCTAGCTGACAGTCACAGCAGCTACAATTCATAAATCTAGCCATGATGAGCAGCTGGAGAGAGTGTGTGTGGGTGGAAATTCAAGAGGAACAAAGAGAAAACAGACTCATCACTAACAAACACCAGCAAAATGCACACAGGCAGGTACGGAATGGTTTCTACAGGTCAGAGGAGAATCAGCCCATTAGCGCATTAGCAAATATAACAATTTTTCCTAAACTGCTTTTTCTTTTTGCCACAGACTTAAATACTTTTGAGCATAAATTATAAGTTCATTTTTACTAAAAAAAAAACATGCAAATTTAGTTTTGCATGATAAAATCTGATCAAATTTCCCTGAGGAACGTTAATGAACTCTGATTAATGCTCATAAAAAAAATTGGGCACTTTTTAAAAAAATTAAACTTTTTTTTAAATAATAAAAACAATAAGTGCATGTGTGCACAAGCTGTGCAAGATGCAAAAAAAATATGTTAAATAATCTAGTACCGGTCAGAAAACCTTGAATGACTTTGTCATGACTTTTTCTGGCTACTTCATTGTTCTCTCGGCTGTAAACCCACCTTCTGAGCAAGTTTCCCCCCAAAACACAACAGCAGTCTTGTGCATATTTCTTAGAAGCAGGCAGACGAAAGCAGCCCTACCTTAAGAACTGCTGAGGTTCGTCCAGCCCGTCTGTGATCCGTTATCCGCTCCCCTGAATGGGAAACTGCACTGCAGTCCTTGTGAGAAAAGAAAAAGTTGGTGAATTGCCCTGCTGAGGAAGGGGTGGTCCTTTCTGAAGGCAGAGAAGGAGGAGGGTGGTGTGTGTGTGTGTGTGTGTGTGTGTGTGTGTGTGTGTGTGTGGGGTGGGGGGTGGGGTGGGGGGGGGGGTGTTTCTGCCTGCCTATGGGCCAAACCCACACACCCCTACCACCAGGAGATAATTACACTTCTAAACACCGTCTCAGATTTCATGCACACACTTAATTGTCCTGGAATCCATCGCTTTCTATGACCGGATGCTGAACTGATTAGTCTGTTAGTGTGCACGCGCCTTTAGAAAGGCAGCACGTAGACGGGGACAGGGAGATTAGAGGAAAAACTCCACCGGTTTCTCACATTTTCTGCATAATTCAGTGTTTGAGGTGCAAACACAAGTCATTCAGAGTGGGTTTTGGTGTGAAATGGTCCATTCAGGAGAAGTTTACCATCTGTGATTCCTCTGAATGGAACCAGGGGTCACGTCTACCAAACAAATATCGCCACTTTCTCCAAACCCAGAACCTGTTTTTCTTTTTTTCTTTTAATTTTCACATAAAAAATGTGACATTAAATGAATTTTAAACCTAAAAAAGATTTTTTCACCTTTGACACCTTGCGACACCATCAAACATGAGCTAATTTATTTGTTTTAGGTCAAAATCTTCTCAAAACTATTTAGCAGAGCAATGTCTCCGGCATCAGGCCACGTTTTCACGTTTTTTTTGTGTCGTGCGAGATACTGAAAATTAGTCGTTAGTTACGGTTGCTAGCTATTTTTTTTTAAGTAATGTAATTATTTTACCGATTACTGCATATGAAAGTAATTAGTTACTCCAGAAAGTAATGTTTGCATTACTCCTAGATGTCATTTGTCATTGACAGCTCTGTTTAAAGCAGAGCCAAAGAGAAAAAGCAGTGCTGCGGTGGTGTTTGCGGTGCCTGGCGAGTTGTGGATTGGGACTGGGCCGCTGCACTGATTGCACCGGAGTCACACATCGTCACTTTCACTTCGAGCTGAAACAAGCGAAGCATTCAACAACAAGCGTGTGGGAACAATAGCAGAGATTTTCCAGCCCAACCAGGCTGCAGAGGGAGGGACCCGCGCTCCTAGTTTGCTAAAAAAAAAAAATTGGGAAATTGTACGTATCTTGGTGGGTAGACGGTGGAACCGTGGACGCTGAAGCTGAAGCTGTAAGCAGCTCTGTAAGCTACATTTAGCTCCTTTTATGGACATTTTTTCTTACATTATGTGTATGTTACTGTTATCTGGTGTCGACCAGAAGAGGATGGGCTCTCCTTCTGCTTCATGGTCCCTTCCAAGGTTCCTTCCTTCAGCTTAGGGAGCTCTTCCTTCCCTCTGTCGCCATTGGCTCGCTCATCAGGCGCTCGGACCTGGATCCTGTGAAGCTGCTTAGTGACAACGTGAGCTGTAAAAAGTGCTATAGAAATAAAATTGACATATGGCCAGTTGTGTCAGTGCTATTGTCCAATAATATTTTACTCTACCCGCACAAGTTCTAGGTCAAAACCTTCTCAAACGTTTGGTAAACTTCAGTGAAGGTGACTATTTGTCATTGTGAACACACTCAAGCACCACAACGAAATGTGACCTCTGCATTTAACCCATCAC
>JBBPDA010000039.1:8865701-8883099 GCA_037974385.1 Arnoldichthys spilopterus
CAGAAACATTTTGTGTGACAAACATGCAGAAGAATAAGAAATCAGGAAGGGGGCACATAGTTTTTCACACCACTGTAGATACATATATATATATATGGTGTGTATAAGACATGGCTACACACTCAGAATAAGTGTATAATATTATTTTAGGTCTTTATGTAACACTGAACCTGCGGCTGTTAGACGGCATAGGTTTTATTTGCTGGCGAAATGACTCAACACATCTTCCTCGTTTGGGTGAAGGGTCAGAGGTGTGGACAGCCTCGTCGTTATATGGCCTTCAGCTTACAATTCGCAACCCCAACCACCTCCCAAACTGCGTAACGTCCCTCGAGCAGGTTCCCACGTTAGGCCTTAAGGTTGGAGCACCCTTGATCTGGGCGGATTAGCCTGACTTAAGTTGGGATTTGTGGTTGGTGAAGCTGAAAAGAGATTCCACCCCTGGACTTCAGGAGTCTCAAGGGCACCTGCTGAATGAAACCGAGCCTCTCCAGATCTCCCTCACCACTCTGACTCTATAACACGCCCCTGTTTCAGGAGTAAATGCAGGACAGGAGCTTCATGTTCTAAGCATCTCCATAGCTATGTTTGGAAGGGTGGGTCCTCAAATTGTTCCTCCGGTTTACAAGTAAGTTTCTACATAACTCAGGTGTCAAGTCAACTTTATTTATAGAGCACATTTTTAAGTGTATGGCAAAGTGCTGTAAGTGCTGTACATGCGATGTGTATTTCGTTCCGAGGTTGCGATATAAAAGCCAAAACGATTTAGCATGTCCAGCTACCACAGGACAGGTGATAAAGGCAGCTTGGCCATGCATCACAGGTGCCACTTAAAGAAATCATTATAGATTAAAAGCCAGTGAGACAAAATGTGTTTTCAGCCTGGATTTAAAAACATCTAGGTGAGAAGCTGATCTAACTTAAAGGCAGGCTCTTCCGTAACCATGGAGCTCCTACTGCTAAATATGTAAACCTCTAGGCAATATGTCATATTTCTCATTGGCACCTTATTCAATCTTTTCCTACACATTTTATTACAGAAAAAGATCTTAAAAGGTATTTTTTCAATTTTAAGCATAATATTTGGGGAATCTGCCAATGTAATAAGTAATGTAATAATTATTATATTATATATATATATATGTTATGTTAATGTGAATACACTAATATATTAGCATTTTAAAATATATTAGCATTTTAAAATATATTATAAATATTGTCCCATTAATACACTCAGCTATTACATTACCTGTCTATTGCCAAAAAAATTTAAATAAAAAAAAATTATTATAAATTTTAATGTATATAAATAAATGCAATTTAAATATATAAATATATTTAAAAATATAATAAAATATATGAATGATGTAATTTGACTAATATTTTTAACCTGGCAAAAATACATTATATTATATTATATGTATAAATATATGAGATAACCAAGTGCCAGCTCATTATTAAACTTTTAGATCCAGTTAGTAGCCCTGCAGCTGCATTTTGAATGAGCTGTAGGTGGGATAAGAGAAGCTTTCTAACTCCAGTGTCGTCCTGGAAAAAGGTGGTCATGAGCAGCTCGTATATTCCTCACTGTGTATGACCACATAAACGCTCGGCCACATGCTTTGACGTTGGTCAGCACGTATCCTCAGGTTACATCACTTATAAAGAAATGACCAGCCCCCACCTCCCAGCATAAAAGACCTAAATTAAGCTTGACCCTCACTGTCATAGACAGCACTTGGCTACCAGTAGGAATGCAATGTGAATATGACAGTACGTACATGGGCCGCCGTGGCCTATTGGTTGGAGAAGAGGGCTTGTGACCAGATGGTCATGGGTTCAATCCCCAGGACGGGCAGGGAAAATGTGGGACGAGTGAGTGACTAAACACCACTTTCCCGACTGAAGTGCCCTTGAGGAAGGCAACTAACCCCCTTGTGCCCCCCAGTGCTCCTGGTTTATGTACATGTGTGTGTATAACTGGGATAAATGCAGAGGACAGATTCACTGCTCACTGTACACAGTGTGTGAGTGACAAATAATCTGATGAAAAATGAAATTAAAAATGAATTCAAATAAAAAAATAAAACTTTAATTCTACTATTAGCAAACTATGGATGAATGTATAGGGTCATGCAGGCTCTAGCACCCCCTGTGACCAATATAAAAGGCCTATATCCTACATTTTCCTTGCCTCTAACTTGTTTTCCCTGAGGTCATTGGTGCTTTTGATGTTTTCTTGCTTTTACATAACAGATACAGGTGTATTTCCTGTCCTGGGTGTAGCCGGCCTTGGGCCCATAATCAGCTGGGACAGGCTCCAGCTCCCCCGCAGCATGAAATGGATAAGCAGTTTGGGTAATGAATTCGTTTTCCAGTCTCTTGTTTAGAATTAAACTGGCTTTTGTTACTATGCCTTTAAGACTGTCAATGACCTCCGCTCTGATTGGCTGCCATGAATTGTATCTCAATCAAAATCAGCCCAGGCTGAAACACTCCTTATAACTTCAGCAGGAATGACTGGTGCTAAACTGCTTTAGGCTGAAATGGTCAAATCAGGGCCACAGCCATGGAATCAACGTTTGAGGACATTGCATTTATGCTAGGGGGTGAAGGCGTTTGGGATGGTGTTGTTATCTTTTGTAGCATATCAACATATTGTGGAATACGTATAGATAATAGTTTGGTTTGGCCTTGGTGTAAATGAAATAAATATGTCTTGTTTACACTGTATCCTGTAGATCCTGACAAGGTCATACTGCTTTTTAAGTATGTCACAACAACAGTGTACAATGTCACGCGTGCCAAACACTGCCCACATTATAACCTTCTAAGATTAATCAACATATTTTCTGTTCACACACTGTCTGAAGTGAAACCCAACGCCTATGGCCTCATGACTACGGACGCCGCCCTCGGTTTGCCTCACTGGCCCCCATGAGACATGAAGAAACGTGCGACACTGCAAGTGTGCCAGGGGGTTACATTGTCCCACGGGACCTTTCCCCTAAATACATGACACATCATCCAGGACAACACTGGAGCTAAGCGCTGCCTGCATGGAGAGCTTTGTGATAAGACCTCAGAAGCCCTTTCATTTCCACTTGCAGTCAATGTTACCCAGGATTCAACACATATTTTGCATGGTGTGCAAATATAGCTAAGTTTATCCTGCATCTCTCATTATTATGCTATGCACATCCTACAGTTTTCAGATACCTACTGTAAGTGGCATCTAGTGCAGGCCCCTACCTCTTTTTGTGAAAGTGGTTATTTGTCATTGTCAACACAGCCCATCACACGAAGTGCACCGCCACGAAATGTGACCTCTGCATTTAACCCAGCCACACAAGGAGTAGTGTGCAGCTATCAGCAGCACCCAGGGAGCATTGTAGCAGGACGGTATCTTGCTTAGTGGACTAGGCCGCCACTGCCCCAAACTCTGATCTCCCCCAATAGGGGGGTCAACTGCTTACACTTACCACTGTACTTACAGTGTAGTTTCAAATCTTGTCTTAATTAATATTCTCATTCCCTGACTTTTAATCCAGCATGGGAGCTTTTTTCTCTTATCTCTGTATTTTCTTTTTTTCTGTGTGTGTATTTCCAGTTACTCTGCTTTGATTGTACAGCACATTGATCAACTGCCAAATGTGCTTTAGGAATTAGAACATATATAAATAATAAAATAAACAGTCAGATATATGTGTAAAAGGCCTGTTAAATCGAAATAAATATGGGCCCAAACTATTTTAATAGCCCTGCCTCGCACACTGCAAACCCCCCCCTCCCCCCCCCTCGTTTCCTCTCCTTAGAAGGAGGAGGCGTGGTCCGGAAACTCGACGCCCCCCCCCCTTCTGTCTCGCGACCTGATTGGTCCGAGCCACGGTGGGCTGGGACTTCATTGACGCGCCATCACTTGCTTATATAGCCATGCGGCGTGGTCGCGTCCTATTCAATGAGCGACTTGTAGCGCGACTCTAAGCGCAAAGAGAGATTTTTTTTAAATATTGTTTTTCAGAAAATATAAAGTCAGTTAATCGATCATAAACATCGCTTTGGCTGAAGGAAGGAGACCGGAGAAGATGAAGTATATTATAGGAATCGGCGGGTGAGTATTGCGTGGTGATGCTAACTCTACAGGCATGTGTTTGGTGACATTTCACTGATTTTTATTGTGTTTGTAGAGCTGTTTAGGCGACGGACGTGTTAATAAAAGCCACTAGAAATATGTAGAGATTGCGAGCTGGCTGTGTGCGAGGGATTCCATGTTGATCGGACGAGGTATTTAACTTTGGGCGGGAGATTCAAAAGCCTCGCGCGGGCTCGGTGTCCGTTAAGCTGAGGGGACGTGACACGACAAACTTTAACGCTAAAACTGTTTATTCGTTATATATTTAATTTAATGTGCAATTTGGCATCAATAAAGTCTTTATTTTCAGTGTGGAAGGGGGTATTTGTACTTGATTCTCAATCACTAACCATGTTTGACACGTCTTTTTGTTTTTGGCCTGTATTTAATTAACGTTTTGAAATGACGTGATATTTTGATTAAATCTTTTCGATTCTTTTTATTTATGGTTTATTTTTGTTTTATGAGGACAAAATGTCATCTGAGTAGTGATCTTGCTGATTAGCTTTAGCATGTTAGCCAGTGTTTTTGTTGTGCTGAGTTAGCTTGATTCATCCCGCCAAAACAAAAGCAGGCTAGGTCGGTAGCATGGTCTTCTGAAAGTTTACTATCTTCTGTTGTTTTCACCCAAAGTTTAACTTTTTTACAATTACAATTTGTTATATTGCTTTTGTTTCCTGTAGGGTGACAAATGGTGGGAAAACCACTCTGACCAATAGGTTGGTCAAAGCCTTGCCTAACTGTTGTGTGGTACATCAAGATGACTTTTTCAAGGTGAGTCTAGTTTTATGCATTTGTAACCAGATTTAGCTTAAACACACAATGTGGAGTTAAATTCTAAAACTAGGAATAAAATATTAAATTCCTACTTTGCTTTTTTAAAAATAACTAAAAATAATCAATTTTCCTAGTATTACGGTTAAACAATAAGGATTTTAACTATTGATTCACTACTTAGATGTTTTTGTGCTTTTGTGAGCTCAGGAAAACGGGAAGTTACCGTTTCTAGTAGTAACTAGTCTTTTGGTGGTCAAAGCATGTTTGGGCCTTTGTGATGATGGTGTGATCAGGTCTGCTAGATCACGGATCACGTTGAGGCTTCTGCAGTGTTTTATTGGTCACTGTTATTTCAGCCACCGGATCAGATAGAAGTCGGAGAGGACGGCTTTAAACAGTGGGATGGTAAGAATGTGTTTTGACCGTAGGTGACCAATAACTCCACTTATAGTAAACATTGCCTCTAACAAAATCCACTTGTTCCATTTTACCCTCATACCTATTCAGTGTTTGAATACACTTTTGCCACTTGCCGTCATCTGTTTTTTACATGGTGCCTTTGTTTGGTTTCTATCCTCTGTAGTGATAACAGCACTGGATATGGAGGCCATGGTAAACACAATTAAAGGTTGGCTGGAGAACCCAGTCAAGTTTGCAAGATCTCATGGCGTCCAAGTGACCCCGACCACAGAGATGGGACCTACAGAAAGCCAAATTCACATTCTGATTGTGGAGGGGTTTCTTCTGTACAACTACAGGCAAGTATTGCATAAGTGTACATTGAGACCCAAGAACATTTTAGTTAATGAAGATTAGCTTCTTGGGAACGTGACCGTCTCGTGGGTGCCTCTTCAGTCACATGACCTGTTGTCAGGGTTCACACAGTGTGTGCTGGTGTAACGACCTTGCCTGCTTCCAGCAGATGCCTCTGCAGGCGTGTAGATAAGGGCAATGTGCTGATTCGGGCTGCATTAGATGTTTTTAATTGGCCTCTTTAAAAAGGGATGTCATTCATTAGTTATATCTGTCTTTGCAGTACCTGCAGTTTCCAAAAATATCCTTATTTCTTAAGATCAGGTATTCTGTAGAACTTTGCGAGACTCCATGTTCTCTGAGGCCGTATGTTTATGCTTTGGCTTCCTCCTTACAGGCCTTTGATGGACGTGTATGACAAGTGTTATTACATCACCATCCCTTACGAGGAGTGCAAAAGAAGGAGAAGGTGTGCTGTACTTCATTGAGGTTCAACAAGTGCAAAATTTGACAATCAAAAGTTTGTTTATTTAAAAAAACTTTTCTTCTCATCCATAGTACGAGACAGTACACCGTCCCTGACCCTCCTGGCCTTTTTGATGGTCATGTGTGGCCCATGTACTTGAAGCACAGAACAGAGATGGAATCAAGTTGTTTGCCCATTGGTTTGTAGATTTACTTCTTATGGTCAATAGGATAGTTTAAATTATTTAATGAAGTCTTCATTATGTATTTAAGTAGAATTGTCAGTTTTCTGAAGTGCAGTTTTGATCCCCAGAATACTTGAATGGCTCAAAAACAAAAGAGGAGCTCTACAGTCAGGTGTATGAAGACATCCACAATACACTTTTGAATCGTTTATAGGTAAGAAAACACCTCTTGTTCTGCAACAAGTAAGAAAACATTTTTGTCATGACGATGTCCCCAGCTTTTCAGTTCTGAATAATTTTTGCTGAAACCCTACTGGTCAAGAACTATTATGGAATTTGAGGAAAAACATGGCTATGGAATCAGATTACCTGTACACAGCCAGAAGTTTTAACAACTAGACAACAACTGATGCTTTTTGTTCCCAACAACGCCCAATGTTGGGCAACATACTTTAATATTTAATAGGGTAATATATTATGGATAATTTATCTAATTGTGTACAGATCTGTTCAGCATTCTGGACACATTCAAGTGTCTTAATATTCACATCAGTTTAAATAGGAAGTGGCTTTTGCAGTCTAGCACCTACCAAGTCTAAAATCCACACTAGGCCCTCTGTTGTGTTTATGCCCCAAGTAATTAATATTTCATCTTTCACTGTTGTGAAAGACCGTAAACACAACCTACTAACCATTATAATCTCCTGGATCTCAAATCTCCTTTGACATTACGTGAGCCTAGAATACACTGGGTTACCTATTAGTATCTTTGAAAACCAGCATTTTGGGCTTCACTTGTGATGACTGGATATAATCACATATGATATAGTCATTTAGACATTGTGAAATTGGTTGCTTTTGAAGTCCAGTTTTGATGTTTATTGGTGGTGTTTTGTTTCAAGAAATAATTAAGAACTTTAAGCATGTCCTTAAAATATTTATGCCGGGGAGCTGCTCATTTAAGTCCTCTGGTAATGATCTGTGGGTGTTTTTCATGAATAACGGACTTGTGAATTACTCGGTCATGTGTTAATCACACTGGTATAAAAGTCACTCCAAATGCTAAGAAAATGGGGGCATTTGCCTTTCAGTGGGTTTTTTTTTCTATGCAAGTAGAAAGTTATTTGCTTTCTGTGGCTAAGGGTCCGCTATAGTGTAGACTGCCATTGTGAAAGTATTTACGCAAGAGGTAATGTTGCTTTTTCTTCTCTCTCAGCAGGAGGATTCTGGGCAGCAACCCTCATGTACAGAACTGTAAATATTTATGGCTGAAGATTTTTGTTTTTTTTCTACATTTTTATGTTTTAAACCAAATAATTGTTTTGTAAATAGGATTTTAGAATGTTAACTTATGTTGTTGGAGGAATCATTTTAGTTTGAGCATTTATTTTATTCCTTCCATTTGAAAATCAGTCAACGCAATGTCTAGTTAATTGTGTTCCATCCTGGCAACAGTATCTTTGGCCAATTTGTCAATTGTTTGCCAATAAATTCTCATCAGTTTCATTGTGTTGTCTTTTGAATTTCTTCTTACTCCCTACTCGCATGCACAGGTAATTACCTTCATTAGTTAACCCCTTCGTTTCTGACAGCCAAATTAAGTATTAATGGGAAAGTGCTGCAGTCTGTAGCTCTTATTGTCTAAATCGTTATTTTTGGCTAGTTTACAGGATGGTCCTTGTACAAGTTTGTGACCTGAGAATCTGAGTATTGATGCATATCAACTACTGCATATCTGGAACACTCAAAGACCTGCAATTTTGAGGAAGCTGACCAGCCATCACAATAAAGCCCTTGTCAAAGTGGTTTAGGTCATGTTGCTACTTCCAGTTTGTTCAGTTTCACTAACGTATGTGGCATCAAATGTGAGGAACTTTACCATTACCAAAAGTTTTAACATTGCATTAGATCACTACAGAAATGGAATTTGTCTTCTCACATCCATCAGGACTGATAAGTAAATTCAGCAATTCACGTTCTGAACCTTGTTAAGCAATTGTGAGTACAAAGCTACCACAACACCATGGAGGGGACAATTGGCCTCAGCGATCCCTATAGGCGTGTGGAAACAATATGAGGGTGGGTGCTATTCTGCAGCAGGTTTGCCTCTTCACTGTACATGTGTAAGTGAAGCTGTGGACAGGTTTTTGGCTCTGTGCGGAGTCAGATGCCGTGTAATAAAGTTACACAGCCAGGTGACACTGGAGTGTCAAAGTGATGGGTGATTGGAGGACTGGGAATGTGGTTGCATACCAGATCCTGGAAAAGTGAATACGAAACATTGTCCTACACCTGCTACACTCAGCTCTGTAGCTTTACAACCTTGCCTAACATTAGTCATGACCCTGATCTTCAGTAACTTCTCTGGAATTTTACACTCACTGGCCATTTTATTAGAAACCGCTCCCTTGTACCTCCATCTTGCTGGGTAATGGGGAAAGTGACTTATTAGTCACTCAATCACTCAAAATGCATCACAACGATATGTGACCTCTGGATTTAACCCATCACACGGGGAGCAGTACCTTGTTTAATGGCACCTCAGTGGTACCTGGGTCAGGACTTGAATCTGTGACCTTCTGTTCACAATGGCGAGGTCACCATTCCCCATATAATAGAGACTAAAGCAGTTGTAACCAGTTTTACAGCCCGGTGGTCTTCAAAGCTGTCCACAGGGGGTCCTCGTTTTAACAGATGGAGCAAAAATGTGGACTGTATGGAGCTTTGAGGACCACTGCTCTAGCTCTTCATGAGTGGTCAGTTTCTGACCAAACAGGTGCACTAGGATGGACAGCTGTGGCCTAATGGTTAGAGTAGAGGGCTTGTAACCGGAGGGTCGCAGGTTCAAGCCGTGGGACCAGCAGGTAAAATGTAGGAAGGGGTGAGTTGTAAGCAGCATCCTCCCCCTTCCTCATCCACAGCTGAAGTGGTCTTGGGCAAGGCACATAACCTCTTACCTGCCCCCCAGGCAGATTAGGTGTGCAGCCAACTGCTCCTGCTGTATGTACACTGGTGTGAGGGATGGGTTAGGTGCAGAGAATTAATTCACTGTGATCTCGTTACAGTGTCTCCTGTCAAGAGATATTATATAGGCAGCAAGTTAACAGTCAGTTCTTCAAGGTGATGTGCTGGAAGCACGACAAAGGAGCTTATTGTGATGTTCTAGATGACTCAGAGTCAGAGCATCTCCAGAACGGCGGTAGTTAGAACCTACCAAAAGTGATCCAAGGAAGGAAAGCTGGGTCATGGGCACCCAAGGCTCACTGATGCATATGGGGAGTGGCTTATCCTCTCGTTACCCTTATGAAAGTTGTGAATCTTGCCTGTTGTACAGCTGAAACACTCGCAGCTGCCATCCACCATTGCCCCACTGAGCAATAAAGTCTTTACTGAGCGTCAAGCAGAAGGAAAAACAAACACAGTCTAGACTTGTTCCTGGAGGAGGCTCGTCCTCGTTTTAGCACCGAACACCTGAGCGAATCTTAAACAGAGCCTGAAGACCTGCATAATGTATGTCAACTGGCCAATTTTAAAGCAAATACTCCTTACACCACATGCAGATGAGCAATGCTGGCTAGGAATGAGTCACACACAAATGACTGAGAGCTCTGGGATGCGTCGGACATACGGAGACACTAGGGGTATATTTAGCATAGATTCTTGTCGTGCCGAGAGAGGGGAAATAGTCTTTATAATAAGGGGCCCTGTGTGATCCTGGGTTTCTGCATGACTGGTCCTTTCCACTGCTTTGTTTGTGAATATTTTAATCTCAGTAGATTAAAGAGGCCTGTTCCTAAAACTTCCCATGAATTCTTTTCAAATGCTCTAGGTCACCTTCATGTCTTGGTGATAATTAAGCAATATAGCATGAGAAGGAGTTATCATAAACATCACCACCACCTCTTTAACCCTTTAAAATCAGGTTTCTCAACCACTGGGCCACTGTTGGGCCATAAACAACATTGTATGTGCTGCAAATCTAATACCTTACAGGACCGCCAGCACCATGCTTCATTTGGGCAGTATATATAGCATAAAAATAATTTAAAGATGTTCGAACGAATTTCTAAGAATGACTTAATAATGCAAACAGTAAAAAGTTAAGAAAAGAGAAGTTGGTTTTACAAGACATGGAGAAGTTTCTGAAGTTTTCTGTGCTTTTTCATCTTTTGAACCATGAATATCAGTACTTGGTTATTACATACCATCCAACATGGCCCACTGGGCCTTGACAACAAGCAGTGAAAAATGAGTGGGCCTTAATGTTGAAAAGGTTGAGAACCATGGCTTTAAAGTAATTACCTACACCAAGAAAAGGGCAGAAGGTCCTGGGTTCGACCCCCGGGTTGGCCACAGGTGCCTTTCTGTGCGGAGTTTGCAAGCTCTCCCCGTGTTGGCATGTGTTTCCTCCGGGTTCTCCGGTTTCCTCCCACTGTCCAAAAGGCTGCAGTAGGTTGATTGGATTTGGAAAATTGCCCGTAGGTATGAATGGTTGTCTGTCTGTGTGTTGCCCTGAGATGGGTTGAGCCTCCTGTCTTGGGTGAACCCCGCCTTAGGCCCGCAGTCAGCTGGGATTGACTCCAGCTTCCCCGTGACCTGGAAATGGAAGAAGCGGTTGGAAATGGATGGATGGATGGATGGACACCAAGAAAAGAAATTCATTTGAAAAAAGTCTTTGCATTTTGCATTAGTTTGGGGCGATAATAACAATAATCTTTAATTCCACAAGCCCATAGTTTTTTTAATATAGGCCTCTATCAAACAGTACAACTTTCTATTGTAAAACTCATGAACACATGAACAAATTAGCAAAAACCTAATAAAATTCTTGGATGCTCTTAGAACTCCTCAGAGAAATCTTCATCAAATGTGTGTTAGTGCAACAACACCACCTGCAACTAGCAGCCTTTTTTTAGCCTCTGGTGAGGAGCTCACTGAGAAGGTCTACTAATTAAAGACAGTGAAATCCAGAGCTACATGCATGCATGTGTAGACTAATCAATTTTAATATATTATGTATTTGTTATCCTCCTTTTGAATAGAATAATGCATTTTATTAATTATTTGCCATTTTTCAACTAAAAATAGTAAACATTTTAATTGAAAACACTTGTATAATGTATTTTGGTGAAAAAATGTATGTATTTATGTTTCTTGGTTGACTACCAACTTTACAGTACAGAACATACTCTACAAGACAGCAACCCAACTGCCCCAGGGTTCTCTGCAGCGCGCCGTGGTGGTCGGGCCAGATGGCAAATGAGAATAAAAGGATGAAGGGTATCACTGTGGAGATGACTAACAGTGTATAAAAAGCAGAAGGGTACAGGGTCAACTAGGTCGAGTAATTTAAAGAATATTATGGCTGTTAGCCAGACACGGCTATGAGCAGCATGGAGGCCCTAGGGGGCAGTAGTGGGTCAGTTTCTGTTAGGTGCAACACTGAATCTTCTGCTGAAATCTGAGGAGGTGTGAGACGGGGGGTTTTGGGGTGGGCAGGAGTATGAACACATAGATTTGCTGGACGACTGGACTGTCTGTAGCTCCATAGCAGAAAGATGAGGGAGATGATGTGGATTTTAGAAGGAACAAGCTCTATGTAATCCTCCCTTCCTCATAACTAACACAGAAAGGAAACCCATTATTATGTAGGTTTTGTTTTGCCTGAATGACTGTTGCTTTTGCCTTGTCATAAATGTGTTATTTGTTCTATAACTGATGCCTAAGATCAGTCCGTACCTAAGATCAATCAACCAGCCAGTCAACCAACCAATATATGCAAACAAACCAGCTAACCAACAAATCAATCAATCAACCAACAAACCAACCAACCAATCAGCCAACCAATCAACCAACAAACCAAAAAGCCAACCAACCAATATACAAACAATCCAACTAATCAACAAACCAACCAATCAACCAACCAATCAACCAACAAACAACCAATCAACCAACAAACCAAAAAGCCAACCAACCAACCAATATATGCAAACAAACCAGCTAACCAACAAACCAACCAATCAACCAACAAACCAACCAATCAACCAACAAACCAAAAAGCCAACCAACCAATATACAAACAATCCAGCTAACCAAGAAACCAACCAATCCACCAAGAAACCAACCAACCAATCAACCAACCAACTAAAAAAGCCAACCAATCAATATACAAACAATCCAGCTAACCAACAAACCAACCAATCAACCAAACGATTAATCAATCAATTATATTTATAAACGTGTTTCATTATGTAACATGCAGCTAGTGCAATCTTCATTTTTAATTTACACACATACCTTTAGAGTGTGTAGTTTTGTATTTTAATCATGTTATGATATGTATTATATAATTTTATAATCGTAAAAATGTTTGAGAGAATTATACTGACTCCTTCATCTAGGCAGGCAAGCTCCTTCACCTTCATCACGAACAGCAAAAATAATGAAAGCAGACGCAAATTCTGTGGGAACATTTTATTGCAGCATCTGGAGCCTGGTTTAGTTTAATGTTTACCTTTATATACATTTATATTTGAATATGATGTCTGAAGACTTTACGTCTTAAATACTTTTCTCTTTTTTTTAAAAATATTTTTGAGTCAAATGAAATTGGTGTTTATGTGTAAAGAAATGCTGTTGTTTTTCTACATGCCCTGCCAAACTTCTTGTGTGTGTGTCTGTGTGAGTGTGTGTGTGTTTGGTGTGTGGGTGGGGGGGTCAAGACAGGAGTATAAACACACATTTAGTTCGTGCCTCCTTCTAAAAGCCAGAGACCAAGTGGACGTGAGCAGTGGAGCAGCAGCACTTTTTCCACCCATATGTCCACCCTCAGCCCATTGATCATGTCCAGATGTGCGTTTATGTCATGCCTGATGTTCCTTCTAGTCAGCTTCAGCACGGGACAGCGCCATGCAAGGGTCCGCAACTCCTTGCCACACAGACGTGAGGTTCACTGGGAAAACAACGGCCATCGTTTCAGCTTGACCAGCACGTGGTCTGAGTACTATGAGCCATCGGCGCTCAGGAGGAACCCGCCACTCTTTTTCTCCAGACACACCTCTCCAAGGTCCCAAAGAGGGGTTACCAGAGGTAATGGAGGACACACACGACCCACTGGAGACCCTGCTCTTCTTTTAGAATCCAGAAGTGACGAGATATCTGACATATCAGAGTCTTGGAACAATCAGCGTCTTCCATCTCCAGTCACGGACATCGCAGGGGGTGTTCTGGAAGTCGCACCGCCGACCCAAACTTCTCAGACTTCTTCAAGCCCTTCCAAAGACACAAATGCACCAGACCACGGGCATACGAGGGCAGCCACTGGCACCAGACAAAGTCTCTTCAGACGTCCTGATGGTCAAACAGCTGATCCATGGCCAGCCACCAGCCCTTCTCCACTCACACGCTATGACCACAACAGAGTAGACCGAGCAAATGCACTGCTTCATGCTGACCGAAGGCAGGCCAGTGGTGGCCTGATGGAGGATGAACCCAGAACCAGTGGAAACTCAGTTTTTTCCCATTTAAATCCATCAACACTGACACGAGGGCCACAAAACAGAGGATCAGGCTATGGCACTAGGAATTTCCACCATGGTAAGACCATTTTTAATAATCACTATATGGACAAAATAGCATATTTCAGTGATATTACAATATATTGCAATATGTCTTATAATTATGAGGCATAAAAATGTTTTAAAATGTCCTGAATTAATTTGAAATAAGTTATTTACAACTTTTAGAACACGTATGTGCTTCAAAACACCTGCAGAAATTCATCTGGACCTTCTACCTTCAGATAGGATGCTCACATGCAACTATTTGCATTGTGTAGCCTTCTGCAATCCCGGCCTAAAAGAACCAGTATCGTTTTATCATAATATCATGCAGTGGTTCACAAATAATATACTTTAGAGCCTCAATAATAACACACTCTGCTTTTTGCATTATAACCGGAGTGCCCTTGTTCACTGAAATCATAACCGTACAGTATAGTGTAATACTACAGGGAATGGACCTGGGGACGTCCACTGCCTCTCGATTTCTGCATAAATGAATAATTTAGATGAATATGAAATGGTTCTTGCCTTATGATTATTATGTTTTATGCATTTTGTATATATATTTTTAATAAAGTGCAGGAGTCGTGAGGCAAAATAGTCTTATTTTACATAGTCTGATTCTATGTAAACTCTCAAAAGACGTGTGGAGCTTCACTGGGGGTGAAGAGTCAAAAAATTGCCTTTATTATTTATGTTGGCGACACGACATCTGGTTCCATTCACCACCACTGTAAATAAATCAAGCAAGTTTCTCTTAAATGTTTAATTCATACACTTATATACAATTTTAAAAGTAGTTTAACTGTTGACACAATCCTCCTTTTTTCAGGTCTGCCTGACCTCATCCCTGACCCTTACTACATTCAGGCTGCTTCCTACATCCAGCGTGTGCAGATGTACGCATTGCGCTGTGCGGCTGAAGAGAACTGCCTGTCCCGGTACATCCTGCACCATTAATATTTACCTGTCCTGCCTACCTGGTATCTAACACTGTCATACAGCCAGAAGCGAATTATACTACACATTTAAATAGCCAATCACAATGCAATGCACATTTATGGCATCTGTTGTCCTCAAAAGCACTGAAGTGTATCATAAATTCCATATACTGTAAGCACATTTTGGATGATTTCCCTGCTTTAACACACTTGGGCAGTGGAGGCCTAGTGGTTAGGAGAGGCTTTGCGACCTGAAGGTCACAGGTTCGAGTCCCTGGGCACTACTGAAGTTCCCTTGAGTAAGGTACCGTCCCACTGCGCTGCTCCCCGGGAGCTGTTGGTAGCTGCCCGCTGCTTCACGTGTGCACGTGTGATGGGTTAAATGCAGAGGTCATGTTTCGTTGTGGTGCTTGAGTGTGTTCACAATGACAAACAGTCACTTTCACTTTAAATCTGGGGTTGGAATGATGAGCTGAATGATGTTTTATGTGTAGTTAGGAAGGGAAGAGAAAGTGAAAGCGGATGAGAATCAACTCAGCAAGTTTACTCAGGGTTATTAACTGAAGCTGAACAGCTGAGATAATATTTTGGGCACAAAAATCTTGTTTGGTGAGCATAAGGGGCTGAAAATAGGGACGCACGACGTATCAGAATCAGGCTAAATATGTCATGACGTGTTTACCGTGCTTTACTGTGCTAAACTGCTTTTATTTTTCTCATTTTTAAGTTGGTATATGGCAATAAATATCTCTTTAATGTATGTTATATATTTTTAATGCAGTTTTTACAGTGCTTTTGCACCATTATAGGCTGATATGTACATGAAAATCAACCTCGGCCTAAAAATCCCAAACTGGTGCATCTGTAGTAGGAAATACTGAAGTAATTGCACTTTGTTGCTATACCTAAGTATTATTTTGGAACATTTTTACTTTACTTGAGTATAACTGAAATGGAATACTTGTCCTCTGCCCACAGATATGCTCATGTTCACAACAGCCCCGAAGAAAGTAATGTAGCTAAATTTATTTGACGTTTTATTCACTTTTTGCTACTTTTTGACTTTCACTCGTGTATAAAATTATATGTGGACTCTTTATTGAGGGAGATTACACATACTTTCACTTAAATATAAATTCTCTGTCCTTTTCCCAGCTGTTGTCAGACCAAAAATGTATAGATTCAGGAGCTCCTTTATTCCTTAACCTGGTATACTGCAACTGTTTTGCAAAGGTTAAATGGGAATGGGAATCTCCACAGTATTTTTTTTAAAATACCCCATAATTCAGTGTATGAGATCCAGAGTTGGTTTGGACTGAAAAGGCTCAAAGCAGAGAGTCACATTTCTTTATAATGGTGGTGAATGGAACCAGGTGTCTCTGAGACAAATACGGCTATACAGAACTAAATCATTTCTCACACTGCCCTGCATGTATCCCTCCACCATGAATGAACAACGTCTCAGGCATCAGGCAGCGTCTTCATCACCATTTCATGTTGGAACTTTCTGTGAGGAGCTTTTAGAGGAACCAGACGTCTGGTTCCATTCACCACTACTGTGAACAACTCTACATATGCAAGTTTCTCTAGAAAAGAGCATTTCATGTTTGTGTATACTTTAATGATGCTGAAATTGTGATAAAAAAGAATTTCCCTGCAAGAACAGTGAATAACTGCTTCAGGTGTTGTAGAAGCTGGGTCAGAGCAAAAATGTGGGTCAGCTGAGGGGACCTAAGGACTAATTTGACTTCTCATAAAATATCTTTCCATTTCTTCATCCAGCTCTGCCTACAGGCAGAACATCCGAGACCTAGACTACCGTGTGCTTCTACGGTTCCCCCAGAGGGTCAAAAATCAAGGAACCGCAGACTTTCTTCCTGTGAGACCACATCATCAGTGGGAATGGCACAGCTGCCATCAGTACGTCTGGAAAGAACCTTAACCATGTTTTATTGGTATATCAGTGTGTGGAGTGAGCCTAGCAGGTCAAAACACTCAAGTTCTTCACTCTTGATGCCAAATTATTTATCATGCATTGAATTTAAGGTTATTTCATCTAAATGTATAATTTTCAGACACTACCACAGCATGGAGGCCTTCAGCAGCTACGACCTTCTGGATGCTACAGGCCGGAAGGTGGCAGAGGGGCACAAAGCAAGTTTCTGCCTGGAGGACACAAGCTGTGATCCAGGGGTTCGGCGACGCTACGCTTGCACTGCTCACACACAGGTAACGCCCCTTTCACCTGCATAGCACCTTTCTCAATACAGTCATATGCAAAAATGTTAACACCCTGATCAATTTACATGTCTTTGTTGATTTTTTAAGTAAAAATAAGTGCACATCCCCTACAGAAAACACGTAAAATGCTCATTTTGAATGCGCCATATCTGCATGGCAACGTGTAAAATAAACTTTAATGGTGCATGACCGTGTGCAGACGTTTGTACAGCTTTGTAAATTATAATACAGAGGGAATAAATGAAAAAAAGTTCATGCAAATAATTCCTTGAGGTGTTGCTTTACTTTCACCCCCTTCTGTCCAATTCATCTCAAACCAGCTGGATAGAGATAAAGCCATTT
>JBBPDA010000039.1:8890217-8907146 GCA_037974385.1 Arnoldichthys spilopterus
CTCTCTCTCTCTCTCTCTCTCTCTCTCTCTCTCTCTCTCTCTCTCTCTCTCTCTCTCTCTCTCTCTCTCTTTTCCCTTCTATTCTCTTTTTTTTACCTGTATTTCTTCTTTTTCTTTTTCTCTCGCGCTCTCTCTATTTCTTTTTCTTTCTCTCTCTCTTTTTTCTCTATAATCTCTTTTTCTCCTATATTTCTTCTTTTTCCTCTTTCTCTCTCACTCTCCTTTTCTCTATTCTCTCTCTTTCTCTGTTTCTTTTTCTCGTGTATTTCTTCTCTCTTTCTCTGTCTTTCTCTCCCTCGGTCATTCTCACTCTTTCTATTCTCTCGCTCTTTATCTCTATTTCTCTCTCTCTTCTCTATTTTTTCTCTCTTTCACTTTCTCTCTCTCTGTCTCTCTCAGTCCCAGGCAGCTGTTGGAGGTCATAAGGATGTTGCTCTGAAGAATGACGAGTACACAGTAGGTGACACTACAGGTGAGGTTCCTCCACGGCAACGGTTCATCCCAGTTTCCTCTGTTCTCATCTTCTTCTGACTTCCAGCTCACAGTCACATCCTTATCTGTGCTGAAGGGGGAACAGGGGTCCTCAGAGCGAGAGTGCTGCGCAGTCTTATCGCCCGCTCTGAGTCACATCTGTGTGTCTTCTCATGCTTGTGTGATTTCTCCCTGCTCCGTCCTCCAGTGACCCACATCGACGGCAAATTCCGCGCCGAACTCTCGAAGCTGGTCGTCATTGGACGGACGCGCCACGACGAGCTGTGATCCATCGCGCTCCGACACGCCCACCCCAATGTGCGGGAGGGGGAGGGGAGACGGACGAGGCTCCTGAAGAAGTTCCATCAGCACGTTTTCTCCCTCGACATCTGGGCAACGACAAATCAAGGCAGAGGAAGAGATGAAAGGGAGCTTCCTGAAGCGAAACTCTCGTCAACAGATCATTCAGAGACTCCTGATCAGAGACTTGCACTTCTGGAAAACGTGTATTTTCTCCTGCAATAAATGCGACTGACAGGGTTAAAGGGGGTTGAGACAAGAGACTTGGCTGAAAACTTTCTTTGGGCCACTTCATGTACATATACACCGATCAGCCATAACATTAACACCACAATTAACACTGACACTCTGGTTATTTCATTACAATGGCACCTTTCATGGAGGTGGGATATATTAAGCAGCAAGTGAACAGTCAGTTCTTGAAGTCTATATGCTGGAAGCAGGAGCGTAAAGATCTGAGCCACTTTGACAAGGCCCTTATTCCGATGGCTACACGGCTGGGCCAGAGCATCTCCGGCAGGTGTTGTGGAGTGTTCCAGGTGTGCAGTAGTTAGTACCTACCAAAAGTGGTCCCACTGGTGACCCAGCGACACCCAAGGCTCACTTATGCATGTGGGGAGTGAAGGCTAGGTCTGATCCCACAGAAGAGCTACTGTGGTGTAGAAAGTGATGCTGACTCTGATAGCACAGCCAGAGCTGTTTCAGGACCTACTCAATATTAGGCCGGTGGTGTTAATGTTATGGCTGATCGGTGAAAAAAGTTCTCCTGAAAGCCGGTGGACGGGTACTGAGGGATCTTTTTTCCTCTGCTTTTTCCTAAGCAAAGCCAACAGTGTGTCCACTCTGGCATTGGTTTCCAGTTTGTGGTTTCAGTCTAGCGTTGGCTTTGACCTGCTGGAGTGGGGGACTTCATGGATTAGGTTACAGTATCATGTACAATACGTACCTTCTGGCCCTGTGCAGATGTCCTCTGTTCTTCTCGAATTCCTTGTGTGTGGTCATCCTCGGCCTGCCTGGAGGGGGGGTTAAAAAAAACAGTACACTTTTATATCAGGCCTTTACATAAACAGCTATTTTTGCTTTTCACTTCCTGACTCTAATCAAGCGTGTATTCAGAAGTGATGAAATAAATGTGCCTCTTTATCAGGAAGAGCTGCGTCTTCTCCTCCACTTTATAATTCGCAAAAGGTCTGCGGACGATAAAGGGGCGGTTTGATTGAAAATGCGAATGCCGCTAATGAGCGGTGAAAGCCAACAGCTACCAATTAGCACCCTGATGGAGCGCCATGCTAACTGCACTGTGCCGCTGTTAGCCATGTCCCTTTAAAGTGCCGTAGCGCTGACTGGGTGAATTTTCCTCTCACTTCAGCAAAAACGGGCTGTGTTCCTCACAATGCAACATCCTTCTTTTTCTGCTTTCTGAGCTCCAGCCAGTGTTGTGCCGTCTGGGGTTTTCTCCAGATGTTAATTAACCTCAACCAGTGTTTACAGCTGCAGCTGGGGACCATATACTTCACTGCTTCACCGAGGAGGTCTGCTTTTCTAACGAGAGCGATTCAGAACGAAGCTTTTTAGGAACTTTAGAGCCATTCAAGCTATTATTATATGGTCATGTTTTGCAGGCCCCTCGTATTGGGCCACGCTGCAGTGAATGTGGTGAGGCCTACTCACCACTAGAGGGACATGTACCCAGTGCATCCAGAGCATGGGTGGGCAACTACAGGTCTGGAAGGCCGGTGTCCAGCACAGTTTTTTCTCATCAAACACACTCAGTAAACCTGGCAATGAATAGGTGAGTTGAACCAGATGTGCTTGAGCAGGGAAATTCTCCAGGCCTGGATCCAAGAGCATCTAGGATTACTCATTAGGCCAAAAATCTTAAAAAGAGTTTCAGCATGCTAAAGGTAATCAGTATCTAGACAAGCACCGATGTGGGATCTGTAGGCCGATGTTGAAACTGATATATTTCATATGCATTTCTGCTAATGCCACACAAAAAAAAATGCTGGAATTGGAACACCACCCACCTGGATTAGAAAAATGTCACTTGCATTTACTTAAGCCTAGAAATGAGGAGAAATGACAAAAATTTAAGGCATTTTAGAGCCACTATAACGGTGATATGTGCTGACTTCTTTGTCATTGTGAACACACCCCGTCACACAAGGTGCACCACAACGAACTGCGTCCTCTGCATTTAACCCATCCACACGTGGAGCGGCGGACAGTTATCAACAGCACCCAGGGAGCAGTGTACCAGGACGACCTCAGCCTCAGTGGTACCCAGGCTGGGACTTGAACCTGCGACCATCTGTTCTCAAGGGCAATGTCCTAACTCCTTGTGTGTCCCTATCAGTACTCAAACCCCTTATATCCTTATAACATCCTTTATAGGGCACCGATTGTTCGAGATTCCTACATTTTTGATAAACTTACTGAGTCAGAACTGTTCAGAGTGGTGGTGAATGGAACCAGATGTCCCGTTCCTCTAAAGGTTCTTTCATGAAATGGTTAGGAAGATGCTGCCCGGTGCCTGAGACACTGTTTTTCCAGAGTTTGAAGAGGCTTTTGCAGGGCAGAAGAGTCCCAAAAGAACGTGTATCTTATCAGATCTACTGCTGTTTCGCCACCATCGATGTATAAAAACTCAGTTGTAGATAAAATGCCCATGTTTCATATGCAACCCCTGGTTCCTATCAGCACAGCTGTAAAGAAACCCCTAAATGACTCGACGCCTGCAGAGATTTTGGAAAAATCAGTGGAAATCCCCTTTAACAGAGGTTGAGCAAGAACAGGGATTGCGTCCTGCTCCAGATGTCCCTCCTCTAGATTGGTGAGTAATCTCCAGATGGCCTCTGTCTCTCCATCTACCTTTAACATCCCCCCCCCACCCCCCACCCCGCACAATTCACTGGCCCGACTGAGGCAGAGCAGAAATCGATGCCGAACGCTCAAGCCGCACTCAGGAGTGAGTTGTGTTTGAATAGTGAGGCACTGATTCAGTCGACAGCACTCCGGGACTCTTTAAACCATACTCACTTAAAAGCGCCCGTCACCTTGGATACCGGCTTCTTCCAAAGCTGGTGAGTAATCTTGCGCTAGCTGGCTGCCCTGCAGCAGAGCTGCCCCCTTAGACCGTGGTGGAGAGCAGTTTCCGCCTGCCCGAGTAAGGGGGAGTTTTCAAGCCAGGATCCTTCCCTTTATTCGCCCTCCCGGCTCGGATGGAGGGGTAAGGTGGAGGCTTCTGGCTCCTGGGCCCTTTCGCGGCCTCTGCTTTGGCTCCCTTACTTTCTGACCCCCCATGACTTGACTTTTTGTCTGTGCCCACGTGCCCACTCGGGTACGCTGGCGGGGGCAAGCGGGGAGTGTTTTTACGCTCCGGCTGGTCTTTGCTAGATGCCTGCGACCGCTTGTGCACCCTCGGCACCGTGGACGCGCGTGCCGAGGCGTCTGGGACGGCGCGGGCGTCGGCGTGACGCTCCGACGCGGGTGCCCTCGAAGCGTCTTTGGCATCGTCCTCTCCCTCGTCTCCCAGGACGATGTCGGAGGTCAGGTGGTCAATCTGCTGGACCACCTGGGTTTCAGAGAGAGAGAGAGAGGGAAAGAGAGAGAGAGATGTTTGGCATCACAACACAGCAGCATCGCTCGACCGTGGCACCACCTACCCGCCCGTGTTTGTACTAGCCTGCAGCCCTGAACCCGTTCCCATTTTCCGCACCAAAACAATCAGGGGGCCCACATGGATGCACACAACATCAAGGACGCCGATGGGAGGCTTTTTGTGTAAATGAGATTAGGACGCAGCAGCGTGGAACTAAAAATAGGCAGCCGTCCTGCCTTCCAGCTGCCCCACTCTATCCACTCCAGCCAGCTGGGGGGACGCTTAAAAAAAGATGCAGCCTAGCATCCCTAAAAAGTGCTGCATTCATTTGGGAAATGGAGCAGACGAAGCTCTTCTCTTCGCACTTGTCCCCCCAAACCCTTCCTCTCGACTATTGTACCTGTTCCATTAGTGCAAAACTGTTTTGGGTGGGGATGTGGGGGGGGGGGTTGAGGGAGGGCGGGCATAATTTGGTTTTAAAAAAATGTTCGTACTCTCATATGAACGTGCACGGGCGTGGACGCCGTTCTGCAGAATAGTACACACCTCTGTTCTCGCCGCTAATGGGAAACACATGTTAGTAGTTTACACACTGCTCTACAGCAACATGGGCTTGTCCTGTTCCTGGAGACCCACAGCACTCGTGAAAGGGCCTGATAATCACTTGATGAGCTGGATCTGGAAGCTCTACAGTGCTGTGGACCCCCAGGAGCAGGATGAAGGAACTCCGCACCAATGGACCTCAAAGCCAGCAACGAAACCTTTTACCTCCTTCATCTCCAGATGCACCTCCTTCAAGCCGCGGAGAACCTCCTCGAGGTTGACCACCACTCGGCAGATCTGGTCCCGCAGAACCCTCTGGGTTTTCTTCGAGCTGAAAACGTACGTTTCTCCGCTCAGGCCCACGGCGTCAGACGAGGTCTCCTTGGCGCAAGCCGAATCAGGACTGCCCCTGTGGCGGCCAAGGGTGGCATTTTGTGGAACTTCAGTGGAGAAGATGACCTGCATGGACCCAGGCCCACCACCATCCTCTGCCACGTGTCCCATTGACTTGGGCTCTAGATTGCCACTGCAGTTGGATTTCAGCCTGCGGGGCTTGTCGAAGGTGTGCTGGTTTGCCTCAGTGTGCCCAGGAGGCTGTGGCTCTCTGACAGAGCCGGATTGTTGGTCCGCCACGCAAACAGGCACTCCACAGTTTCTTTGACCTATGAACTGTGTCGGCAACTCCAGAGCACATTTCCTCGAAGGGAGGGGTGTCTGGGTCTGGCGGAGGTGGCTCACAAAGCCGCATTCTCTCAAGCAGTCCCTCACAGAGGCGCTGTTGTGTTGCAGCTTCTGACACTTGCCCCACCTCATAGCGCTGGACCCGGACGGACAGCTTTGACCAGCCGTAACTAGATGCGCGTGGCACTCCAGAGTGGCCAGGGATAAGCTGGAATGGTGGCTGTATCCGTTGCGGAGGGTCCTCTTAGACCTGTGCAGGCTCATTCTGTTGCTGTCCTCGGGTTCGAAACTAATCGCCAGGTCCTTCTCCAGCCTTTGCAGGGTGGTCCATCGCGGCCCGCTCCTGTAGACCATCCTAAAGGCAGGAGGGCTGCGAGCCGCCGTACCCTCCAGACCGTCCGGAGTCAGAAAGCTTTGATGGAAGCAGATGGGATCACGCTGATGTTCCCATACAGACTCGTCCGTCCCACCTGCGTCCGATCCCCCGGCCGCTCCTCTTCTTGACGTTTTTCTTGTTCCCGTCTGAAGCCCTCAAACTTTTTTCCTTTGGCGCGTTGGCCTGCTCGAGACCACCCCCCCCACCCCTCCCTCCCACCACCAGCACGCCTTTCCCTCTCTGCTTCCTGTCACTGCTTGTTTCTGATGTTATCCCCTTGTTTTTCACCCCTGCTGGATCCTCGCCGCCCTCCCTTCCTCCCTCCTCCCGCAGAAGCCCACGCGCCTTTCCTCCTTGCCCATCGACCCCCCGCGCTTGGCCGAGGGCCTCGGTTTCCCTCTCCTTCCCCTCACTCTTCCTGCCTTTCCAGTTTCAGTGGCTGTTGCACGTTTCCTGTCTCTCCATCGCTCGCCTCTTGCCCCTCCCTCCCTCCCTCCCTCTCTCTCTCTCTCTCTCTCTCTCTCGCTCCCCCTCTCACACTGCACTGTCTCCCTTTTTCTGGCGCTTTCTTCCTCCCACTCCTTCTCACGGCTGTTCCTCGCTCCCCTCTCTTCCTTTCTCTCTCTCTCTCTCTCTCTCTCTCTCACTCTGCCTCACTTTCTCGCTAGCGAGGACTAGTCGACTTCAATCAGGGCTGTATTTTTTTAAGCATTTTTTAAAAAAAATGTTTCTTAATCCAGCCTTGGCGCTCTGTCTCTGTGTGTGTGCCTGCAGCTCTCATCTCTGATCTGATTACTCCGGTCCCAAGCTTAGTGCGCCACAATTAAAGCTAGGATTTGAGAGGGGATCGCCCCAAGGGGGAGGGGGAGAGGAGGATGGGGAGGGGAGGGGAGGGGGACCTCTTCCCTTCCTCTATGGGATAGCACATGCAGAGCTGCTACAGGACGCTACAAAGGGGGGTGGGGGTGGGTTGGGGGTGGTGGTGGTGGTGGTGGTGGGGTTGTCTTAAAATCAGCATGGCAGCGGAATATTGTATCCCTCCATATCTCATCTTTCCATATTTATTGCTCCACCGTCTCAAAAAGCTTCTCCGGGGCCGTAACAGTGCAGTTATGTCATCGCAATTGTATCCAATAGTTGTGCGGAGAGAAAGAGGGGCCCTTATGCAACAAAAGGCTTTTGTGTTTTTAAGAGTCTCTCCTGCTTGTTTTTCGGTTTCAGTTCAGAAAACGATTCCTCATTTCCCTTAATCCCCAGCCGACACTTTCCCGCAAGGCCCTTGACATTTCAATCAGCGTCTAGCGCTGATTACTCTCGAGAAAAAGCAGCAGGGGAAAAGTCGAGCGCGTCTCACGAATACTTTTACCCCATTACAGAGAAACGTGAAGTTTGCAGGGCCGGGAGCAGACGCCCCGTGATGTCACAACGCGAAAGTGCGGTAGGGAACCCTCAGGACCTTCTGGTCCTTCAGAGAGTCTCGGCCAATCACTTCATGTTTAGTAAGAAAGAGAAATTTGTGGACATACGTCAAGAAATAATGATTAAAAGTAATCGAACTGACAAAAAAATAATAGCATGATAAATGAAAAAGAAATAGAAGCAGAAAGAAAGACACATGAACATATTCCGACTCTAAAACAGCTTGGGAACGAAAGGAGTCTGGATTGGATGAATTTGAGCAGATTTCGATGTCACCGGGCAGATTATTCCAGCAACAGAAGCAGCTCGGTGACCTCTCGGTTTAGGACACGTCCAGGGCACATGCAATAGGTGCTTAGTTGAAGACCTGAGGGACCTTGGAGCTGAGTGAGGGCGGAGAAGGTCGGAGATGTAAGATGGCAGCTGACCGTTGGCCTAAGGCGGGGTTCACCCAGGACAGGAGGCTCCACCCATCACAGGGCAACACAAAGACAGACAACCATTCATACACACACTCGCACCTACGGGCAATTTAGAGCATCCAATCAATCTACTGCAGCCTTTGGACTGTGGGAGGAAACCAGAGAACCCGGAGGAAACACACGTTAACACGGGGAGAAGCTCACACAGTCTCTGTACAGAAAGGCCCCCGTGGCCGACCCGGGGATCGAACCCAGGACCGATATTTGGTCAGTGACAAAGAACACTAACGATCAACTACGATCAAGTAAAAAATGAAAAATTCAGGAGTTGGAGAACTGGGAAAAACAGAGAAGGTTTTAATTGAGATGTGAAGGTTTAGGGGGAGACGTGAGAAATATTAGAGAACGTTAAAAAAAAAACACTAATGCAAAACTTCTAAACTTCATAATTCACTCTGCAGTCCGTTCTGCCCTTATATCGCACTGATACGGACAAAACCAGCCTGCTTTCAATTCACACTGTTGTTGTGATGTCACAAAAACATTTGCACACGTACCTTCGGCCCCACCCACTCATGGTGAAGTTATAAAGAGTGTTGCAGCCCTTTACCTGTATACCAGGTGAGTCAGATGAAAAAGCTTTTGATGTCAAAATTTACATCTCCAACCTCCACCCCTCCCCTCTTTTGAATGAGGCACAGGACAGCCAATCAGAACATGGCTCATTTACATATGCCTCTCATAACGGGGACAGTAGCTAGACAGGCTGCTACCTTGCTTTTTCAACACAGGTACAACACAGGGCAGCCAATCATAAAACAGGTCATTTACATGTATCAGTACCTTTAAAGCTGATGTATGTAAACAGTGTGCTGCTTTTGTGACATCACAGAAGCAAAAAAACTCTACTCTTGAAGCTTATTTTCTAAATAAACGGGCTGAATAGTGAGCTATAAGTTGTAAAACGCTACAGACTGCCTGAAACTCTTAGTCTTCAAGATTTTTACTGTTATATTATTTTTTTTGGTGATATTTGCCCTTTAAAGAACTCCCTGCAGGCCTGGAACTTTCTAAACTGCCAACAATGGGGGGGTGGGGGGTGGGGGGTGCGCACACTAAACAAGTGCTTCTCCATGAGTGCTACTGATAAACTCCTTTGAGGCAAGCAGCCTCCAGAACCACGTGCTCGGCCAGACCTACCAAACCCTCCAGGCGATATGGTCAGAGGGCCCGCTGTACAACTTGAGTCATGCTGCTGTGTTTTTTTTTCTGCAAACGCTCCAGCCTTCAACCCATCACCCACTTGCTGTGTGTGTGTGTGTGTGTGAGTGTGTGAGAGCCAGAAATAGCAGGGGGGGGAAACTCACACTGCGGTTCATTTCAGATGCGCTTTAGACAAACGTACTGTTACCTGGATGTCAGCACTAACTGCCCCGCGCCCTGGCTCCTGCTCACACCGTGCATGTTAAAGCCACACATTTGCATGGCAAGTCGTACACAAGCGTTCGCGCAGCAGAAGTCGAGATGAACTCGGTTGCATAAGCCCGGCTCATTGTGCCCCGTCCTCTTTGTTTTTTCGCAGGGAGGCAGTGCGGTAATGCTACACCGTCCGCCCGTCGACAAGACACCGCTTTGGTGGCATCGTGGAAGGCCGACGCATGCATTTTGCAAGCCTTGAATTGCCCGGCCTCCGTGGTGTCATGCACACCTCTCTGGCAGAGTCTTTATTTAATAAACACTGTTCTTCTGCGCAGGGAGCGAAGCAGAGGTGCACCGATACAGGAACCGTGGGTCGATGCCGAGGGCCGATATTTTGTCCATACTGACTGATGCATAAACACAAACATGGCGAAATTTGGACGGAATCTGCCTGGATTGGCGTAATAAAGAAATGCCACTTATTTCTATAGGGTTACATTTACATTTGCTGCAAAAAGTGACGTACACAGGTGCTTTGTGGTCTACAGAGAGAACCTGCCCCTCACACCAGTAAACCAAGGCTTCAGCGAAGAGCTGCTACTCAACCAAGATCCAACCAGAGCCGAAGGTCATCCTCACACAGAGAAGACAACGTTGCACAATTTGTGTTCCTGCCCTCTGTTCTACTTCAGCTGCTCGTGTCTAAATCCTGTGTAAAAACGTCTCTATTCATCACAAACTCTGATTTTATGACCACAGCCCACAAAAGTTTCACATTTCCAGGCGAATTTCGCTCTTTTCCGGACAGTCCCAGGAAATTCTAGAAAGTTCTGAAAGATTCCAGAAAGTTCTAGAAAATTCTGAAAGATTTCAGAAAGTTCTAGAAAATTCTGGACAATTCTAGACACGTCTGGAAAGTTCTCACAGTTCCAGAATGCTCTGGAAGTCTATTTAGCGTTTGAAGTGAATGGAGAATGTTCTAGAAAACAGATACTTTTCTAAATGTCATCACCCTGAGCGCAGAAGCGACGTTTCTATGGAACAACATTGATTTAGGCAGAAGGGAGAACATACTTTGTACCAGGAACAAGAATAAACCCAACTCTGTCATGTAGTGTTATAAATATATTGTTGGTAGTGAGGAAGTTTGTGTGTGGGGTGAGTGGGGTCTTTAGTTGACAGTGAGGTTCTCTGCGGTTCTAATGGTCAGGGGAAGCTCGTTCCACCACTTTGGAGCCAAAACTGAGAAGAATCTCGATGTCTGTCTTCGGTTTTTGAGGAAGGGGGGTCCAGTTGGGCTGAGCATGATGCTCTGAGTGGGTGAGCTGTGAGCTGTGGTTTGACCATGTTGGGCTGGATGTTTGGCTTTGTCGTTGTGAACACGCCCCAATCACACAAAGTGCACCACAATAAAATGTGACCTCTGCATTTACACGTGGAGCAGTGGGCAGCTATCAACAGCCCCAGGGGAGCGGTTTGGCGTTACGGTACCTTGCCCAAGGGAAACTCTCGGGTACCTGGGCCAGGACTTGGACTTGGACCATCCGATCACAGGGGCAAGTCGGCAAGTCCCTAACCCATAGCGTTAACCTTTCACATCTGATTACGATACGACTGAAACCTTCTGCTCTCCTGGAGGACAATAAATATGTCAAATATCAGCCCAAAATTTCGGCAAGTTCAAAAAAACTGGTCTAAAGCCGATGCATTTTTTTTAAAGCAAGCATCTGCCGATGCCGACGCGATCCTGATATCATCGTGCGTCCCCAAGTTGTTCTCTGTAGCTCCTACAGTCTACCGCCTTCCACTGACCTTGCCTTCCTTTCCCAACTTTTAGAATTACATAAAGAACATTAACATGTTTACAAGTGCGCATCTCCTCAAATTGTGGTACGTTTTTGTGCAAACCCCCCTCCCCTCCCCCAATCCTTCCTTCCCCCCCCCACTGCTTTTAACTGAAGCCAAACATGCCAGTCTTCTCTATTCTCAGAGGACGCTCTTGAGGAGAACGGAAAACAAAAAGAATTTGCCTGTCTTAAGAAGCCGAGTCTCAGGTAACTGTCACATCTCAAGCAGCAGCAGCCGGAGGGGATAGGCATCAGCATACAGGATGGAGGGGATGTCAGAAAGGCAAACCGAGAGGCGTGTGAGGGGAATAACAAACGACGCGGAGAGTGCTCGCAGGCATTCTGATCCGGTCCTGCTTCCACAGGCACGGCGTCGGTGGCTCGCTGCTCAAGAACGGGACCACCGCGCGCCCGACGAGTCCTCCTGCACGCTGAAAGTGTCATAATCCTTCCCCTGCCGTGCCTTTTGCTGCCGAGGGCCACACACAGCAGTCGTAGTAGTGTGTAACCTCTACACTGGCATCTTGCTGAAAGGAAAAAGGTCGGCAAAGATCAAAAAAAGCCCGTTCTGATACACTGGAGTCAAACACTGTAGGCTCGATTGTAACCATCTAATGCACAGTGTAACGCGCAAGGCTCAAGTAACAATTGTGGGCGTGTCCAAATCCATTTTGCTATTTTGACTATGGAAAAATATCACTTCGCACCAGCGCAAGAAGCCAAAGGTCGTCCTAACTCTCTTAATTAATCAGAGGCGTGTGTTACGTGTAACGTGCAATAATCCAATCAGAATGGCCCGTCACCTCACCTTTAAAACTCAGGGGCGGAGCTATGGTGGATTACTATTAGAATTGTGTGTTCACCTGGCAAAGCAGATCAGTTTTGGGTGAGTAAGCGGACCTGCTGAGTGAAAAATGTGAAGCACATCATTAATGGGAGCAGCACTGTTCCACCTGAACCTTTCTGTCATTAGTGGAGTTTATCTCTGGTAATCAAGGGAAATAACTTATGATAATACGCTACTTGCTTTGCCTAATGTTGTCAGCAGGATAAAGCTTCACATGAATTAACATATCATAGATTTTTCCATGTATTGCATTTTGGAACATATCCCAACTTTTTTTTGGAAATGGGGTTCGAGGATTTAGGACTTTTCAGACCTTTTAAGGTCATTATGAATGCGATTTAAGACCTGTTCCACTTCAATACTGCCAAAGAAGTGTAGAGGATCTAAATCCCAGAATCAATTGTGAAATAAATTCAATAATTCACCTTTAACCTGGACATGACTACACGACTGTGTGTATGCAAGAGTAATGTGTGTGTAAGAGGCTGGTACAGAACAATATTAGCTGCTTGCAGGAGTTTGCTGGTGATTTTTACAGCTGTTATTCTCACTTCCCATGCAACTTTACTGCCTTTATACCCAAGGTTCCTAATTTAGGTGTTTACCACAGGCTTTAGCCAAGCAATAACTGCACTGTTCTCAAGCCACATCTCATTGAACTTGCTACAACTCACATAAAGTGGTGATAATCGCAATTATGTTCACGTCTCACTTCTAGAAGTAGATGTTTTGTTATGATGAGAGATGATGAACTCTGGTTTGCCGTAGTAGCCCATTGGTTCCAGTGATGGCTTGGCTTTGTTACCAGTTTTCCCCAAAAAATACATTTAAGAGCAAGGTTGGAGTTAATGCAACTTTAGAAAAAGTCATACTACTTTTTTAGACTGGTCACATTTGAATTTAGCACATTTTAAGGCCTAAAACTCAGATTCATGCATTTTAGACTTTTTAACTTGCCTAAACCCTATAATCGCAGATCAGATTCTGCCATGTTTATGACAAAAAAACTGATTTTAGATCAACAGTCCTACTCCTGCTGTGATTTGTGAAAAGACTCTCTTGTGTGAGAAGGCTGCCTGCAGCGCTCGGCTACACAGGGAAGTTTTGTTTATTTTTTTTAACTGACAATAAGTCATTGTATGTCCTAAACCACATCCACATGTCTGTTCCAGCTTAATGAAGAGCTGGACATGGTTTAAGCAGGTTGAGGGACGTTTTGGGGATGCATGTGCAGAAAACATTTGGGTGATTATTGACTTCTAGCACTTCTAGCATTAGCACCATTAGCTCCAACTAAACAAAAGAGCTAAATTTGGACCTCAAGCATGTGTGGGCTGATTCATTCATTAATTCATCAGTGGAAATTTGTGTCAGTCAGATTTTTTTGACAACCTGACAACTAAAACAGTACAGGCTGCACGTGGCATATAAGCAGACATTTGCTTTGACTTACCATTTTTCAATTCCGCGTGTGTTTCAGGAACCGACCCCAAGCCGACAGCTTTTCTAAATACATACCAAAGGTTAATAGGGAAAAAAAAGGGTCAGGCAGAACCTGACTCACGCACTGGAGCGCTCTATGTGGCCACGCAAACAGAGGCTAGTTTAGTCACGCTGGCTTCCACACAACTGAGAGGAAGGAACCCAACAAAATTGTCTAAAAGGAAAGAGAAGTGAACATGTCACAGTCATAACAATGCTGCACCACTGTTCAGGGAATAGTAGGCCTTAATCCAGGCCAGACACACACTCACACTGACTTATAACAACTGTTCTACGGCCTTGCAAAGAAGACCAAATGACACTTAAAAGCAAGCTTTCCTTTATACAGAAGATCCCACCCTCCACACACACATACACGCTTTGGGTTTGGGCCGATACTGAGTACTGATCCAATACCTGGGCTTTGGGTTTGGGCCGATACCGAGTACTGATACGATACCTGGGCTTTGGGTGTTGGCTGATACTGAACACCGATCCAATACCTGGGCTTTGGGTTTGGGCCGATACCGAGTACTGATACGATACCTGGGCTTTGGGTATTGGCCGATACTGAGCACCGATCCCCCAGTGTGTAATTAATAAGCTGTGTCTCACTGTGTGGAAGACATTGGGACGTGTAAAGAAACCTCAGGCTTGACTTAAACACTGCTTTCCTAACTTCATAAAACTAAACAAACACAAATGTATTATTAAAACAATCGTGAACCAGCGATTTGATCAAAAACTCTTGTGAAAAAATGAACAAAAATTACAGTTTGTGCAACACATGTACACACACACACACACACACAGAGTACCAGAGCTGAACATATCGGCCCAACTACCAACATCATATATCAGATCGGTGCAGTCCTACATACCGAGAGATGAAAGCACACTAGACAAAAAAAACCCTGCACTTGTTCAAAGCTTGGGACTGGATTTCACATGTCAAGAGACCTGAAATGTAGAAGACAAGCCCTTAATTGCTTGCTGAAGTTTATGGTAAGAGAGACTCGCGGCTCTGTAATCCTTCTAAATTGGCCCTGCGTGCACAGATAGGACCGAACCCTGAGAAGTGCTGGGCTTATGGGGCGGGAGCTTCACCTTCAGGCCTGTTTAGCTTTAGGATCCTTTATTAGTGAGCTTTAGTGTCATAGCCAGCTGGCCATACAACTTGGGACGGGTTCAGAATGCTTTACACACACACACACACACACACACACACACACACACACACAGAGCATTAAATCCTACGGGTAAGTGCATACATGCCTCAAATCATTTTGTTTATCTTTGGATGTTGAGCCGTAATATTTGGTTACAGATGTGCTACGCAACGATAACACATTCTAAACAAACTCCTACTGCCTCGATAGATCAAGTGGGATCACTTTGCTGCAATTCCTGCACGCATGTTCCAGATCTTCAGATCATCTCCATTTAAAAAAATTGTTTTTCATATAATTCCATCATTCGTACACGACAGCTGCATGTGAAGCCTTAATAACGAAAGGACCAATAGGAAGGCTCCAAAATGCCTCTACATTTACAGGAAATGTTTTTGCCATCTCCTGTATAACGACTGTATAAAGTTTTGAAGACGTTTTTGTCTTTTTTTGGACATTGGCGAGATACAGATTCAGCAGACACATTCATAACCATCAGTTGGAGGTGGGAGAGAAGATATACTGATACATTGTTACCGATTATCAATATTTAGGATCCGATCCGATACCTGGGCTTTGGGTTTGGGCCGATACCGAGCACCGATCCGATACCTGAGGTTTGGGCCGATACTGAACACTGATCCGATACCTGGGCTTTGGGTATGATCCGATACCGAGCACCGATCCGATACCTGAGGTTTGGGTATGCGCCGATACTGAGCACCGATCCGATACCTGAGGTTTGGGTCGATACTGAACACCGATCCGATACCTGGGCTTTGGGTTTGGGCAGATACCGAGCACCAATCCGATACCTGGGCTTTGGGTATGGGCCGATACAGAGTACTGATACCTGGGCTTTGGGGTTGGGCCAATACCGAGCACTGATCCGATACCGGTGTGTAATTAATAACCTGTGTCTCACTGTGTGAAAGACATTGGCATGTGTACGGAAACATCAGGCTTCACTTTAACATTGCTTTCCTAACTTCATACAAATACATAAACATATGAACTGAATCATTTATTATTAAAACAAATCGTGAACCAGCAACGTGGCCAAAAATCTTAAAAATGAGCAAGAATTACAGTTAGTGCAGCACATGTACACACAGCTAGAATAAGAAGAGAGCTGAACAGATCAGCCCTTTGCTGCGGATACCCGATCCAGCCGTTCGAGCCAGCATCTGACCGATATCTCATCTCAGGACCAGATCGGTGCGTCCCTGAATCCAATACACTGGGCTTAAGTTACCTGGCCAACTGCAAAACCCTGCTTTGAGAAATGCCCCGAGCTGTGGTTTCTTTCCGCTGTGCGACTGAGCGAACTGAAGCAAGACGGCAGCTCCCACACCGTCCAGCCCCGTATCATTTTAAACACGCAGCTCAAGCCGAACTCCAACGTGAACTCATCGGCCCAAATGGGATGTCTGCCAGCGCTGGGTGAAGTCAGTCCTTCCTTGCAACAGAGCATGAAAAAGCATCTTTCTGGGCCGAGTCGCGTCAGATGATGATGTGCTGCTTCTGCTTCAGGGTTGTGATCCAACACCGAGGGAAGAGCGAGCAGGAGAGCAGAGCGTTTAACCCGAGAGCAGCACCCCCCGCTGTGCTTCTTCCTGAACACAGGCCCTGCTGTCAAAAACAAAAAGACTTTTGGCTTATTTCCTCTTAGGCAGAGCTGCCTTCCAGTATGTGTGAAGGGCAGAGGCAGGAAAGGGTCAAAGAGTGTAGCAGACCATTCACACACAATCGAAAGACAAAAGGTTTTTTTGGGGGTTTTTTTTTGTTTTTTTAAAAAGGACAGTGCTCGAGTGTGTGGGGGTAAAAGGCTCAGTGATAACATTTTAACAAATAATTACCATAAAAATACAGTGAAATATGCTCAGAATTCCTTCATTCCCAATGAGGAACTGCATCAGGGACGATGATTTCGCTGATCAGTCACAAGAGGGTTGTAAAAAGGCGTAAAACTTCATAAAACCAGAGTACAACAGCTGCACGGCGCCTTCCAACATAGTAAAAAACCCTTAATGCGACAGTTAAAGCCTGCGCTATCGACTAAAAGGACTGTTTGTTAGATCACACAGGTGGAACACACTGAGCTGGCTCAGGATGTTCACATCACACAATAAGAGACAACAGTGATTTGTTAAAGGCTCGTTTGGATTTTGCGGCCATTCACAATCTCAGGGTTAGAAAGGGCGACATTTAAAACATGATAAATATTAAGAAACACACAGATCAGCCATAACATTAAGACCACCTGCCTAATACCGAGTGTGTCCCTCCTGCTGCTGGAGCAGCTCTGACTGGGCTGCACTGTGTGTTCTGACCCCTTTCTATCAGAGTCAG
>JBBPDA010000039.1:8938859-8953970 GCA_037974385.1 Arnoldichthys spilopterus
TGCCCGGGCCGGGACTCGAACCTGAGACCTTCAGGTCTCAAAGGCAGTGTCCTAACCACTAAGCCACCACTGCCCACTAATACAAAGGTACCGCTGGGATTTGAACCCAGGATCTCCTGTTTACTAGACAGGCGCTATGACCAACTAAGCCACGGCGCCCCATATATATACACAATAATGTTTTATTGTGGCCTAAAGATGGTGATTATAATCATATCATCACCAAATTGGTAATTCCCAGTTCAGGTAGACACTGGGATCCCTGGTTCCTATCACCACCAATGTACAAAAAATCTTAACCATTTCACAAGAAAACCACTCTGAATGGCGGCAAAAATGTTAAAAAAAATCTGTGAAATTCCCCTTGAAGTAATGCAGTTGCAGGACCCATCCATGTCAAATATTGTGCGCTTCAGTAATAGCCTGCTCACAAGTTTTTTGAAGATATTTATTAAGAAATAAAGCACTGACGTCTCAACAATATAGAATTATCAAGGAATATTTTCCTTTGTACTACAAAAGAAACAATGTTGCTGTGATTTCCACCCAGATTTTCCACCTCCAGCCCTGCATCTCAGTGCAGTTCGCCGGAGCAATTGATTTTTTAGGTGCACAGCTCGGCTAGTGGTGGGAAACTGCCCTACGGTCAAGAATAATCACATTCAATGGCTTCACAAACTGATAAATACACAAAGGAGACTTAAATCATCAAGGCCAGCCCCACAAGCCTATCAGAACCAGGAGGGTTAAGCTAGAGATGTTCCTACTGGACGAGCTTCAGCTTAGTCAGGGTCGCCCAAGTGTGGTCCTGGTTATTGACCTCCCTGAACACTTCCAAACACACCTGGCACTCATGCTCCTGGAAGCCTTGAGTAAAAGGGATCAGGAGAGGTAGATCAGAATGAGAAGTTACCTCCAGGTCAAAAGAATGCCAGGACCAGACTTGGGCAACCTGCTTACAGAGAGATCCAGGTGTGGAATATGCCCCAGTGCACAACCACATCCACAAATAATGCATGTGGTCTTGGCAACACACGTTTACAAAATGTTGCACATGGGTTTCCATACAAACAAGGTGTTGATCGCTAAGAAGTCACCTCATTGGCTCCTCTCCCACCCCATGAGGCTGTGCGCTGAAAGATCCCATAGTCCCAGTCAGTTAAGGGCATGTCCTGCCTTGTCAAAGTCTTTCAAAACTTTTTGCCCTTATGCAACCTATTGAAACGCCATATGTGTTCCTTCCTTAAACGTCTCCAGTATTCGTGGCTCTCTGCATCCATCTCAGTGAGTTTCTTGGCAGGGCCAAGGTCCAAGTGAAAGAGCCTGGAGAGAAGAGTGTGATGTAAGTGGTGGGTTTTAAAACGGTGAATCATTTTTTAAAGCATCACCATCTGAACTGAAAACAGCTTCATCATTCTGTACCATGTCACACCCTTACCATTCTGGGTATTCCTCTTTCGGCTTAAGCGACGGATCTTCTCCTTGTTTGTAGATGTTGACTCCTATCGCGTGTGACGTGAGCTTCAGTGGATCTTTACACACCTCTGGCCCCTTCAGCACATCCTTCACCATGCCTTTACCCTTTCCTTTAGCAGCTGAGAGACGTCACAGCATGAAAGAAAGGACAGATGCGTTTTCAGTGAATTTGAGAAACGTAATGTACATTGCAGGCTCGGTCAGTGGTTCACCAGTTGTCTTTCCTTAGGTAACTTTTGGCAGGTTTTAGGAATCTGACCTGGCCGGTCTCACTGTGTGGAAGAGACTGGGATAATTTTTTATGCAGGGGCAACACCAGGCTTGACTTAAGCACCGAACCTACTAACTGAATTATTTGTCATTAAAATAATTATATATATAAAAAGAGATCGGAACATTCGGAACAACAACGTTAACCAATCCTGCTATTAGAGCCAGTATCACACTGATATTGGATATCAATATCAGATGGGTGCTTTCAGAAAACTGTCTGTAAAATTGTATATATATATATATATATATATATACAATTTTACAGACATTTTTCTGTTTTCAGTTTTATTATATATATATATATATAATAAATTTTTAAAAAAAAGCAAGATGAGAGGTTTTGGACAGTTTTGTGAAAGCACCCATCTGATACTGATATCCAATATCAGTGCAATATTTACATTTACATTTTAACATTATTTTTTACCAACTACACTTCAGGGAAGTTTAATATATGGACTTATGTATAGAACTTCCAGTAGTAAATTAATAGATGACTCATCTGTTTTTCAAAAAGACAGAAAACTTTTTTGCTAATTGTTTATACTGCACTTTATGCTTTTCATCATAGTCCCAAATGATCAAAAGAAGTGAAGATCAGCACCAACCTCCTACTGTGGTGCAGGATGGACTGAAAAGGGTCTGACTGTACTTCTACAGAGACCCTTAGGTTTTTGGAGCAACTTTGTCTACTTGAATCCTTATTTAACTGCTTTTAGGCTCCTCTTAGTCTCAGTAACCACATTTTCCATCTCGTCTACCTGCTGCTGTGTTTCTACCACCCAAGGTCAGCTCTGACCGGGCAATACACCGGGAACGACCCTCAAATAACCAGAAAAAACAAGCCAACATCAACCTTACCGACTTTCTTAGCATATCCGCGGACTTGGCCATGACTGCTCAAAAAAGGCAACGCACAGAATTCTGCATGTGATTGAAAAATGCGGAGATTTCTCCCATTTAAACGACTCAATAAACCCCCGAGTAGCATGATTCTCGCTAGCACTGCTGCACCATGCTGAAGCACATGAACGGTGTTTCCGCTCAGCAACGCGCATGCGCGACACCGAGTCGTCGAATCGACGCGAAATAAAGACAAACTAGAGGCAATAATTTAACATACACCGTATATATGTTATAGCAAATAAAAAATAACGAGTCTGTGTATTTGAAAGCGTAAATTACACAACAGAAAAAGAAAACGGAAAGGAAAGTTACAGGCCAGCGCACTAGGTGGCAATATCGGCGCATAGCTCGCGCATGCGCTTGAGTTTGTTGTGAGTTTGGGAAAAGATGGCGGAATATTCCTCAGTCCAGAAAGGAGCGTTAAAATTCAAAGGAATTGGGGCCGTTTCGGCTGGGAAAAAGTATGTAACGCTTTTATAATCGAAAATTATGTGGAGGTGTTCGGTTTAAGCCTAGTCTAGTGTGGATTACACCTATGTTGGCTTTGTAATAGCTCTGTTAGCTTCATCGGCTAACAGACTAACGTGTCTATTCGTTTTGGAGAGCTTGGATCAAAAACGGCACAAATTCATGATTTTATGGTTTATTTAAAGGACATTTATTTGATTATCTTGGTGAAAAGCGCATTATTTAATGAAACAAGGGCGGTGTTTTATTGTTTTAATGCGCTTATGCCTACGAAAATCCTAGACAATCGATATAAATAGTCACTAAGTAGAAGGTCTCGTGACCAAAATACCCTGTTGATGATATGCTAATGTCTCCGTTTTTATTAGACCAATCAATATTATAAAAGTGCAGCATTCAGTGTTAAAGCTGTTCATTAATTGTGTCGTGGGCTGTTTTTATGCCCATCATTTGGTCTGGATCTCCCTACTTTCCAGTTTGATCTGAAAAACTTGGCAAAATCTTTAGAAAAAATGAGCATTAAGGAATACTCATACTTCATTCACTTTCGTTTAGGTTTCTTATGGAAAGAAAAGATCTTTTAGGCCTCTCCGCCTCACACTTATGCTTATATAAACTTAACAAACATGATAAACATTATGCTCAGTTGGGAGGCAGTGGCATTTGGGCTTAGAGGGCTAAATACATGGGAATCCTGGAGTTTTAGCCCATGCTTGCAGATCCATTTTGCTTGAAATAATAATTTTACAGACATTACAGGTAGCACTGTTGATGTATCCCTTTGTAAAACTAAGCCAAGCTTTAGACCTCTTCCTCTCTCACCATGACTCCCTGTTGAAAGATTCCAGCAAGATAGACACAGAGCTTAACGCAGTTATGCCTCAGTTCAACTATCTGATTCTATTTCTATTACAATTCTATTTCTTATCTATTTGATAAGTGGGCAGTGGAGGCCTAGTGGTTAGGATGCTGCCTTTGAGACCTGAAGGTCTCAGGTTCGAGTCCTGGCCCAGGCACCACTGAGGTACCCTTGAGGAAGGCACTGTCCCGCTACACTGCTCCCCCCGGGTGCTGTTGGTAGCTGCCCGCAGAATGCAGAGGTCGCATTTTGTTGTGGTGCTTGAGTGTGTTCACAATGACAAAGAGTCACTTTCACTTCATAAACAGAATCAGTTACCTCACACTGCTGGAGCAGATTCTCAATCTCCATTCCTGCATTGTTGTATGACTAGAAAACACCTCAGGCTTTCATCACACTTCAGTACTTCTGCACTTTTGGCACTGTTTCTGTGCCATGTTTGGATTTGTGCATTTTACAGAAAGCATGCTTAGATTTGAAATGATTTACAAGTGCAATATTTATTGGTATTTACTAATAATTCAAATCACCTTTCTCATATTTAAGTGGGTTAAACCTATTCATGTTCAACATTTAAGTTAAAACGTGAATAAAGTGTTGAAAGTGCTGTGGCATTAGCTTTACTTTGTTATTCTTTGTTAAAACAGGAAAAAGAAGAAGGACAAGGAGAGAAAGCATTTGGAGGAGCAGGTGCTGACCGCTCAGAATGATGAAGAAGAGACCAAGAAAGTCTATGTAGACAAGCGGACGCCAGCCCAGCTAGCCTTTGATAAGATACAGGAGAAAAGAGTAAGTAATCCTTTATTCGATTAGTTCGTTCATTGCAGCGTTTATCACACACAAAATCAAACTTCCAGTGCATGATAAGGACACTGTTACACAATTTCACCAAGCCTCACCATTAAAGTCACTGAGGTTGCCGTATAATTTAAAATATGAATGAATATTATGTTCATTTGTAACTTGGGGTTGTAATAAAGTAAATAATCCATAACATTTTTTTCTTATCTCTGATCATTTGTACTAGCAAATGGAAAGGATTTTGAACAAAGCCTCCAAAACGCACAAGCGGAGAGTCGAGGTAAGAGTGTGTTCTGTTACTGTGTTTCAGTTGCATGCATTCACTAGTGTCGCTCTCCGGGATGTGCCCCAAGAATGACTCACGCACTGCACTTTTCTATAAAGATCCTGATGTTCCTGTGGCTTTAACGAGTTTCTCTTTCTACATGTAGGAGTTCAACAGGCATCTGGACACCCTGACGGAGCATTATGACATTCCTAAAGTCAGCTGGACCAAATAATAAGGCACGTTGGTTGATCATCAGTGAGATGGAGGCCTTCAGCCACAGAGCATCCCTACATATTGGGACATTTTGAGAAGCTGTCGTCACTTTCCATTATTTGGCTCAATCAGGCTTTGGTTCCACAAACACAGACGCTAATATCAGTGCTCCAAGTTCACAGATGCTAAATGTCCAATATGTGCGTTTACTGTGCTCTTTGTCCTATTGGAAGAAAGGCAGATGTGATCAGTTTTGATTTGTTCTGAACGTCTGGAGCTGTATTGCTACTCTGTCCTAAGTCACTTTTGGTTGTATTGTGCTCCCCACTGTGAAACTGGAGTTTCAAGCTGTAAAAGCCAATATTTATTCTCAGTCATATGCAAAAGTTTGGAAAATTCAGAAATTTGAATTATTTTTTTTTTTAATTAAACATTTTAATTCCCCATTATGATTTGGGTCAGTTTAAAAAATCGCCATATCAAATAAAATACAAACTTTTGCAAATGTCGTATGTTTTACCCCCTTATTAAATGTATCAGTTAAACAGTTAATCGTGCATTGAAATGGGTAAATGTGTAACTTCTTGTCACATTTGACCAGGTGTGTCCAAACCTTGGTGTATCTATGGCTACTGATAAAGGTCACGTTTGCAGTGTCATCGTTTTATTTTCTTCTTCATTAAACATTTGAAGCGTATTATCCGAGTTTGCCAGTTGCCAAAGTATGTGTGTGTTAATAATGTTTCCTGTCTTTAGTAAAGCCAACCCAACTGGCAATATGACATGGCAGTAAATCACAAATCTGGACCTTCTGGGGGAGCTTAAGTGATCTGAGTGAGAGTGATTACTCTATGTAACTGTGCTATTCTGTTCTTTTGGTGCAAAGTGCGTTTTTCCCTTCCACCTGCAATCACTGTTGCTTGTTCCACAGAAACCTCTTTGCTCAGGACAATGACATTTTGAAATGTATCTGTTTTCCAGAGCATTCTTCATTCACTTTAAATGCGAAGTAGACTTCCAGAATATTCTGGAACTGTGAGAACTATCAAAGTTTCTACAATCGCCCAGAAATGTCTAGAACTTTCTGGGACTGTCAGGAACATACAAATTCATCTGCTTTGCCACTATAAACACGAAACACTTGTGGGCTGTGGTCATAAAATCAAGGCTTGCGATTTGTACATCGGCTTTAGACGGAATTTAACACTTGGGGTCCAGGAACAAAAATTGTGTAAAGGTGTGAACACACCACAATAAAATGTCCTCTCTGCATTTAACCCATACGTGTAGGAGCAGTGGGCAGCTGATCTATGCAGCTCCCGGGGAGCAGTGCTTGGGGGCGGTACCTTGCTCACGCATACCTCAGTGGTACTTCTACTGGTCTGGGATTTGAACCGGCGCCCTGTCGGCCACAGGGGCAACTCTCAAACCGTTACATCACGACTGCCCTGTTGGACCACTCATGTAGAGCACACATCACTAGATATAGTCCTAGAGGCCTTGCAGGAGTGAATCTGATTTAGAGGCCTTGCACTTGAAGCCAATATAAATTGAACATCTATATGTTTTCTATGCTATGCTTCATACTACGAATATTTCAGTATCTCTGAGTGTTTTCTCTCCATGCTGGGACCTCATTGGTTCATTTTTCCCCTGCCTACTGCTTTACAGAGACGTAATAAATCCCACGCGATATTTTTACAGGTTATGACAGTAGATTTTACTTGAAATTTATGCAGTTTTGCCTGTTATATAATGAGCTAGGATGGACCATGACCAAACATAGTGCAAAGGTCAACTTTAGTAAATACGTGCTGTGTTAATCCACAGCCCAACTTAAGTGGCAAGTCTGCCCCAAGACCCTGATTTGTTTTTCGACTGCAAATGAGCCCCACTTAAAGCTTCCTTTAGCTCAGACATGCACAGCTCTGGTTCTGGAGGGGGTGTGTTCCCAATTCTCCTAATTAAACATGCTCACTAAACCTGAGTAAGGTATGTGAGAAGGGAAATCACCACACTGCTGGACACCAGCTTTAGATTGTGGACAGTGTCAAGTTTATTTATATAGCGCTTTTTACAACTGACGTTGTCACAAAGCAGCTTTACAGAAAACAGGTCCAAGCCCCCAAAGAGCCAAAGGCGACAGAGGCAAGGAAAAGAAAGAGAGAGTGATTGTTAGTGATGCTGAAATGTTACCAGTGACTAAAAATGATGTAAATTGTGGTCTGAATGCAGGCAGGAGCTCCGGCAAGACTCGCTATGACAGCATAAGTAAAGGGGAGACCTAGAAAGAAACATCCCAGTTTACCAGAATACTCTTAAGCCTGAGACTCTCCAGATCTACCACCTATCTAGGACTAACAGAAAGCTTGACTAAACAAATATGTTTTCAGCCTGGACATAAATATTGAGACTGTGTCTGAGTCCCGAACATCATTTGGAAGATTATTCCATAACTGTGGGCCTTTATAAGAGAAAGCTCTGGCCCCTACTGTGACTCTTGCAACGTGGGGAACCAGCAAAAGACCTGTACCTTTTGATCTAAACTGTGGGGATGGTCTGTTGTTGTCCTCCTGCACTGCATGTTTTAAGCGTGTCCCAATTTCACAATCAGTACTATTTCGAAGTAGTTTTTGACTATATGGTTTATACCAGAGCCTCAGAGTTGAGTATTCTCAAATTGTCACTTGGAATTCTAAGGTTTTATCTACGTTCTGAGTAGGTTTGAGATATTGAGATTAAAGGTTTTCGCCTTCCATACGAATGTATAATACAAACTGTTTAATTGCGCACAACTTCACCAAACACCTCACATGATGTAAACAACCCTGAATAATATGTGAATAACTCAATTTTGGCAAAAATTTCAGAGCGTTATAATTCCAAGGGAAAACATCCACAACACACTTAAAAGTGGTGGATTTGTGTGCATAGTGCTGATGGACACTATTGTCCCACAATGCTGTGGAAAACAGAAGGGGAGGAGCCACACATGGCTGGAAATGATTGTTAAAAATGGCGGAAGGTTAGTAGCCCTGCCGTGGGCCCGCGGTCAGCTGGGATTGGCTCCAGCTTCCCCCGCAACCCGGAAACGGAAGAAGCGGTTTAGAAAATGGATGGATGGATGGATGGAAGGTTTGTAAATGAAGCATCTATGGTAAATGACCATTTTTTGTTAAGTTTGTGCCATAAAAAGGTCTCTTCTTATGTAATTTTCATGTGCCCTCTGGAGTCACAGGGTAGTACAAAGTACACTGGCACAGCAACATACTGTTACTGTTTTGTGATCTGCTAAACTCTTATTAAAAATCATAATAATAATAATTAATGATTAGTACACCATATAGCTTATAGTATTAGGGTATTTCATAGAATTGGGACACACCATTAGAGTTTTCCCTGCTCCCAACACACCTGATCCATCTGTGGGTTGAAGAGGGTGTTGTACAATGTAGTACGAAAATGGGCAGAACAGGAGTTGGGAACCCGTGGTCCATTGAATGCAAGCTAACAGTAGATGGCGCTGTTGTATCTTTGTTGAAAACAGCTTAGGCCAGGCCTCTCGTTCCCTGGGTGATCAGATTGTAGTGCACTGCCAATAGGGGGCAGTAGAAAGCTCTGGGGGTACAACAGGGGTCTATAATCTCAGCCTCAGTAGATCTTTGCATCAGTAATCAGATCCAGACAAATCAATAACTGAGTTATGCTAACTCATGGCAAGGGCTTCCATCTGATTGGCCATTCACAGATGAAGCTGGACATGTCTCTTTTCTCATGTGCAATAATGTGAAGCACATCTGGATTTTCTTGCATTGAACACATTAAACCATATGTTCTCATTACAGAGGCCGTGGTGTTAATGTGCATGCACATGTGCTCTACACAAAAACTCACTCCGTTAATACAGACGTCATCAGATCTGTTGGGCAGAATCATAGATCCAGACGATATCAGAACCATAAGTCATAAAAGTGCAAGTGCAGCACTCCAGAAACACTAGTTTCTTCATTTTGTGCTGGGATGGATTGGGAGTGTAGGGGTGTTTTTAAAAAGCAGAAGTGTGTCTCAACCCTTCATTTAATTGCCAGCCAACGATCCACAAAGATCACTCGCTCCTGTAGGCCTGTACCTTTTCAGTTTCCTTATAGACCAGATAGGCCTGTGTTAGGGAAATTCAGTGATCATCAGGGCTGTCCAGAGACCTGTTGAGGGACAGGTGATCAGATTAAGAGGTGGGGGTTGTAAATGGGACTTTTACCAAAAAGAACACTGTGGCCAGGTGATGGAGCACCTAAAGCCACCCACGTTCCACTGGTGGTCACATGTACTTCATGTTACACAGAAATGTCGGTGAAGGCTGTATCTGCCATTTTTACAACTGTGTACTTTAGATACAGAACTGAACCAGTTTTCATTACATTATAAATATATATATATAGATTTTTAAGGGTTTGGTCAACAGGGCAGTTTTATTTTAAAATCACAATTTGTAGCCCTGACCCTGAAGTTAACACTGTGCCCACCAGCCCCTAATCTCCTCTTCCTCATAGCTGCATTAATGCACATATGCATACATTTTATGGCCTCTGTCATTTGAATGAGTTTGAATGTGTTTAAGTAAAATGTGCAGTGCATTAAATACCCCCACAGACCCGTTGCCTCCTTAAAAGGAAGTGAAGATGTAGCTTGAAGATGTATCAGCCCCCAACATGGTAATTTAGTGCTTTCTTTGAAACTCTGGCCTCCACTTTATCAAAGCAGTTCATGAGAACTGGTGTGGTTCACTCCACTAGAGCTCACGCACATCTTCAGAAGGTCTCATAAGGCAACGTCCCCAGCCCAAACCTCCTTCTGAGCCAATATCCCCAGAGTCTTGTTCCTTAATTAGGACCTGGTCATAAATAATTTTGTAGCATTTGCCTTGGTGAAACGACTGACCAGGAGTATGACTTAGGTCCTTTTCCCATATGGTTCTGATGACAGTGAGCAGGTTTTGATGTTATCTGGGCCTGACTGCACCAGGTTTGATTGCTGTTTTGCTGACACGTTCGTTTCATTTCGGTGATTTATCGTATGGGCCGCTATTCGCTCATTTGAAAGAACCTAACCTTTCAGAATCAAAGCAGTTTGGAGACGTTTAGGAGATGTGCAGAGTATCCCATACCCTGTTTTATTGTTATGAACAAGTAACCTCATGTCTGGACTAAAAGATGGACATGCTTTCTGGCAGGTTGTGGTTAGTTAATTCATTAGGCTGAACTGTGTAACCTGGCTTTTTTTGTATTTGAAACATATGGTGTGCTTGGGTGGGTTTAGTTTAGATTTACTGATCAGTCAGTGTCATAACAATCAAAATAACAGAAGATCCTATTTAGTGGGCAGTGGAGGCCTAGTGGTTTGGACCTTGCACTTGTTAACTGAAGGTCGCAGGTTTAAGTCCCGGCCTGGGCACAACTGAGGTTCCCTTGAACAAGGTACCGTTCCACTACATTGCTCCCCGGGAGCTGTTGATAGCTGCCTGCCACGTGTGATGGGTATTCATTAAACATGAAGGCCTAATGACATTCCTGGATTGGCCCACAGTGATATGTCATGCAGGGGGTCCTACTAATTGTGGTAAAATGTAAAAAAAAATAGTAGAACTATTTGCATTGACCAATAAAAAAAAAATTTTTCTCATTTTTTTGAAATAACAGCTAGAAACAGAGTTTCCCTCCAGTCCATACAGTCCATACATAGACACTAAGCCACAAAGACGTATTGTTTCTATATAAGTTTCTTATTCTTTTCTAAAGCAGTTTAGCCTTGATTTTAGTTTTAAGGCGTTTTTCAGTCTCAACCGCTTTTTAAATGAGGTGCAATAATGAGCAACCAATCAAAAGAGTGTTCACTTACATGATCAGCCATAACATTAACACCACTGTCAGGTGAAGGGAATAACATTGACTATCTAGTTATTTCATTACAATGGCATCTGTCAAAGTGGGTGATATTTTAGGCAACAGAAATGAACAGTCAGTTCTTGTAGTTGATATGCTGGAAACAGGAAAAATTGGCAAGCATAAGGATCTGATTTGGAGCAGCAGGTCTTGTGGAGTGTTCCAGGTATGCAGCAGTTAGTACCTACCAAAAGTGATTCAAGGTAGGAGATCCAGCAAACCGATGACAGTGTAATGGGCACCCGAGGTTCACTGATGAATAGGGGGAGTGAAGGTTAGCACGTTTGGTCCGATCCCTAAGAGGAGCTCCTGTTAACACTTATAGAAAGGGGTCAGAACACACAGTCCACCATGGCCAGAGCTGTTTTGGCTGCATGAGGGACCTGCTCAATTAGGCAGGTGGTCTTAAAGCTATGGCTGATTGTAGTATATCATCTTTTAAGGCACAGCAAAAAAAAACAAAACAAACAAACAGCGTATTTAATTCAAAGAATTGTCATAAAAAACAAACAAACATGCACATCAAGGGCCAAAAATAAAAGACAGGGTATGGACTCTAAGCTATCTAACGTCTATCTCTCTGCTCTGAAGACGCAGACACTCGTCCTACACATGTAGCCTGCACACCCACCACCCAGGACGCTCGCTTCACCACTCACGGCCTCTAATCAGCAGCCTGAAGCCGCAGACATAATGAAAGTTCTGTAAGTGCCATACGAGAGTGGCAGTGAGGAACAGGGCATGCTTAGATCAGTGCGCAGCTACAGAACACTGTCAGATCTTTAACAGTGAGGCGGTGGCCATCCTGATAAAATACGTGACCAGATTAAGAGATCCGATTATGACAACAGGAACGCAGAACCCTCTGGGGACATTGATCAAGCCACAGATAGCCCAGACTAAAGTATTTTAAAGAGGCTTAATGTCTGACTGAGAAAAGTTCAAGACCAGCTTTAGGCCTTTTGTAGTCTTGTTCATCTTAACAGATTTTCTTAAAGCTAAGCTACGCAATTCTGTACAAAATCAGCAGATCTTGAAACAATATGAAGGCAAATCCCCCCCCAACCCCCCCGCCATTCAGACCCTTCTTCAAAGCGACTCCTCCAAAACACATGAGGGCGCACTGTCTCATTCCTTCTCTTCCCTCAGCTGTCGCCATGGTGAAAAAGACGTTCACTCTAGCTTTGTTTCTCGCTTGTACCAACCTCTTTTTGGTCACAGCTTTCCCCAGTTCTCTCTTTCTTTTGGGATCAAAAGCTGCTGGATGTTACCTTTGCCAAGGGCACTGACACAACCCCATACCATGACAGACCTTGGCTGATACATCTGACCACAGTACACATTTCCACTGTGTGATGGTTCAACCCAGATGCCTCTGAGCTGTAACTACGTACTGTGGTACTTGACAAAGTTTTGCCAAAGTCGTCCCGAGCCGGTGTGTGATGTGGTGATATCGCTTATAGATGAATGACGATTCTTGATGCAGTGCCACCTGAGCAATCGGAGATCACGGTTGTTCAGCTTAGGCTTGCGCCCTTGTCCTTTATGCACTGAAATTCCTCCAGATTCCCTGAATCTTTTAATTATGTTATGCATTGTTGAAGGTGAAATATCCACATCTCTTCCTATCTTTCTTTGAGGAACATTGTTTTAAACATTTCAATCATTTTCTCACGTAATTGTAAATCTTTTCTCGTAAAGGACTAGACCTTTATTGGATGCTGCTTTTGTACCAAATCATAAATTACAAGCACCTGTTGACATCACCTCTTTCAAATCACACCATTATTTAACCAGTTTACCTCATTACTAGCCCTAAACTGCTCCTGCATCAACGTTTTGTGGAATGTGTTGCAGGTCTGAATGGATGTATATTTACAAATGAATAAAGTTGACCAGACAAAACATGAAATATTTTGTGTTCATATTGTCTGCAATGAAATACAAGTCAAAGTAAATTTAGAAATCACTACTTTCTTTTTTAATTTGCATTACCCATACCGTCCCAACTTTTTCTGATTTGGGGTTGTATTACAGTGAAGTGCAGTATAGATGATGCTATATGTTACAGTATGATACATATAATTCAGCAGCTACTCTAAATTATGTAGTAAGGGTTTGGAGTGTGGGGCTGTAGGCCTACAGTACCAGCGTCCCAGACACAGATTAAGCCTAAGCCTAGACTACAAAAATCAAATTGTGCCCAGTTTTAATAGTTGAGATGATCAAACCCCTTCAGAGTTTCCTCCTGATTTCTACAGTGGTGGAGAATGGAACCAGGTCTTGCACTTCCTCTAAGTTTCGCCATTTCCTACCCAGAACCACCAGTGAAACTACATGTGAGTTTCATTTGTAATTTGGCTAATGGCATAATAGTAGTAGTAGTAAATGCCTGTGCCCCTTCAGCACAGATGGACTTTAAATGGACTTTGTAGGCCAAAACCTTCTCAAAGCTATTGTAAAACTTTGTCTCAGACACCAGGCAGCATATTCAATACCTTTTAATATAATAACTTTCTGCTTTAGAGTTTTTAGAGGCAGTAAACTCTTCTCATCACCACCACTGTGAACAATTCTGACACAGATTATGTGCAAATTATGTAAAACCTCAAAAAAATCTGCGGAATTCTCCTTTAATCCATGTCTGGCCTTTAGAGTTTAAGGGATTGATCTGTTTCCTGCAAACCAGTCAGGACATTAAAAGCTAATGTACATGTGAAATGACTTTGTTGAAACATTGAAATGAAGACGACGAATAAACGAATAGATATTAATAAACGTAAGCCATGAATTTTAACCATCCAGACATGAGGCCAATAACTGCGGTGCTGTCCGGCTTGTGTGATGTACTGGACAGTCTTTGTGCATGAAAACAGAGTTATAGCCTCTGCTTATGACCCTGCGCCTGTTATTACTTCTGATAAGACTAACCCACGTAGAATCCCCCCAGGGATCCACCTTGATAAACGTTGATTTAACTGACCAGAGGGGAGGTCCTAATGAATTCTGGACATAATTCATACTCATGGTGAACACTGGCCCTCTAAGCTGGAGGAAGAAGTCTGACTCGTTACAAATTAGGCCGAAGCAGTTTCGCTCAAGTGGAGGAAAAGCAAACACTGTGAAAGACGTAAGGAAGATTTCGAAAGGCAGACGCTGATGTTATCTTTTACAAGGGCCGTAAAATGGAAAAGAGAAACAATAGAGGGAAAACAGAGAAAGCTCCGGGTTGCTTAGAGTCTTCTGTCTTCAACCTGCCCTCATGGAGGGAAGGGCAGGCCGGTGCCGGCTGCCAATGACTCTGACCTATAGAGCATGGGGTCAGTCCGTGACGAATGTGCGTCATCCTTTGGGATCCCAAACACACTCGGCTATTCGCACTGTTTATGTTTCACTTTTGTGCCTTTGGGGTATTACCACTGCTGTAATGTTCAATGGTAATCTAATAAGCATGTCCTGTATGGAAGAAATGCTTAGTAAAAGACCCAATGGATTGACCAACACTTTGATTTAGCTTCGGTATTCGTTTGCTAACGTATGCTAATGTTTTTAAAATGATGAAAACATTTTCCTTAACCAGGAGCGTTTTCAACTCCTGGATTCTCTCCTTTTATTTGAATAATGTCATGCATGGTGCCAGTTCTTCTTTTTTGTGTATTATATGTTTATAACCAAGCAACAGCTTTTAGCATTGTTGCGGTTTTAGGCTTAAGACAGTAAAGAGAAACGTGTAGGTCAATGCTCAACAATGTTTTAGGCGTAGCGTAAATGTGCTCAGCCTTTATACTGTTTTTAGATATGCGACATACCATCCATCCAACCACTTCTTCCAGCTGGAGCCAATCCCAGCTGACTGCGGGCCTAAGGCGGGGTTCACCCAGGACAGGAGGCTCAACCCATCGCAGGGC
>JBBPDA010000039.1:8975303-8989636 GCA_037974385.1 Arnoldichthys spilopterus
TGGGTTAAATGCAGAGGTCACATTTCGTTGTGGTGCTTGAGTGTGTTCACGATGACAAATAGTCACTTTCACTTCACTATAAGTTCCATTGTAATGAAATAACTAGAGAGTCAATGTTATTCACTTTACCCACCAGTGGTGTTAATGTTTTGGCCGATTCGTGTGTATCTCAAAATTGCTCCCAACAACTGAAACATGGAGAAATGTTGAAAAATCAGTGGAATTCCCATTTAAAGCACCCCAGGCACTTTACTACGGGCCTGAAAGTGAAAGTGTCGTGTTTGAATGAGTGGAGATGGCGGAGCAGAACGGCTGCTGCTGCTTCTGGTGCTGTGTTGAACTTTGATGTGGTCTCCTAAGCTGTATTAGATTTCTCTGTGCTGGATCACAGTTACTCTGAATCAGTCCGGGGTAGGTACGCCCGCACGAAAAGAGGCTGTTTGTTTTCGTCTTGGGCAGCGCTGCCTAGCAACCGTTGTTCTTTGAGGGAAATCCTTGCGTGTGAGCACACCTGGAGTTGTGACATCAGCAGTCATTTCTAGCATGGGAGCAGCTAAGGTCGCTCTTATCTCTCTCTCTCGCTCTCTCTCTGTCTCTCGCTCACTCCCTCTCTTGCTCTCTTTCTCTTTTTCAAGACAACTGAATTCCGTACATAGTGCCACATATCACAGGCCTTGATCATATCCACCACAATGTAAGCACATGGTAGCACAACACATGGTACAGATGGGCTTTAGGTTAATGTGGCCTGTAGACACTAATATAATGTTTTCTCTATGGGGAACGTTTCTAAGAGAACCTTCAGGAAAACTTTCTAGGAATCTTTTGTTCATGAACGCCCCGCCCTGAATAAACACTTAGTACTATGTTTCCCAACGACAAATAGCATGTAACCCTTAGCAATCCAGAGCTGTTATGGTTGTTTTGCTGTAAAATGTATAGTCATTATGCATTTAGTTACATCATCATTTACATTACATTCGGAATCTGCAACAGATCCGCCCCTTTTTCCATTTTTCTGTTTCTTTTTATGTCAAAACAACAAAAACACGGCAAAAAAAATGTAAACAATGTTTCTTCGTTCAGCAAACCGAATCTTTTGATGAAATGCGAAAGCGTAACCACTTAATTACAGCATAATTATGACCAGCCATAACATTAACACCACTGACAGGTAAAGTGACACTGACAATCTAGATATTTCATTACAATGGCACCTTTCATGGGGGGCAGGATATATTAGGCAGCAAGTAAACAGTCAGTTCTTGAAGCTGATGTGCTGGAAGCAGGTTAAATGTAAACAAGAGCATCTGAGCCACTGTAAAAGGTCCTTATTGTTTTAACTAGATGACTCAGTCGGAGCATCTCCAGAACAGCAGGTATTGTGGAGTGTTCCAAGTGTGCAGTAGTTAGAACCTACCAAAAGTGATTCAATGAAGGACGACTGGTGAATCAACGATGGTCATGGGCCCCCAAGGCTCACTGTTGCAAGTGTAGGGTAAAGGCTAGCCCATCTGCTCTGATCCCCCAGAGGAGCTACTGTGGTTTAAAAAGTGACTCTGATAGAAAGGGGTCAGAACACACAGTGCACCACAGTCAGAGCTGTTTCAGCAGCAGGAGGGACACACTCAGTATTAGGCAGGTGGTGTTAATGTTATGGCTGATCATTTTACACCGCTGTCAAAGTGCCAGTTCACAAGGGGTTAAGTATGATCCAATAAGGAAGGTGAATTTTAATTAGAGAAGATGAGATAACTAGAAGAACACATCAGTTCTGCTCTGACATGATGATACAGCCTGAGGGCGTGTGTGATCTCAGAACAAGTAGATCCATGATCACAGTGTTCCAGGCCTCTGAGGCTGCACAGTAGGGCAGGAATACATTCATTCAGTGCACTGAAGACCTGATCAACTTCAAAGAAAGATTTCAGTCAAAAGCACATGCGCTGTTAACATAGCAAACAGTGAATGAATGTTCACACTGTTGGTGAATGGAACCAGACGTCTGAAGAGATCAAAGTCTCTAAGAGCTCCAGAAGGTTTTTCCATGAAATGGGTGTTAATACACTAGGGGTTTACTGATGTGAGAGCTGAAGCCTATATCGCATATGTTCATGTACATATCTGCTGATGCTGATACTGAAGACATTTAAAAAAAGCAAAAATTGCAACATCTACCTACACATCTACCTATGTATAACTTATATTCATGTTTATAAGCTTAAAAATATGAGAAAAAATGAAATATTTGTCATTGTGAACACACAACAGCACAATGCAACCTCTGCATTTAACCCATCCTTGCACGAGCAGCAGGCAGCTATCAACAGGGCCCAGGGAGCAGTGCTTGGGGTGGTGCCTTGCTCACAGGTACCTCGGTGGGATTTCCAGTCTGGGATTTGAACCAGTGACCTTCAGGATCAAAAAACGACCACTAGATCAGCTTTAAGCTTTCTCCACACAGTGGTGGCCTAGTGGTTAGGACGCTGCTTTTGAGACCTGAAGGTCACAGGTTTGAGTCCCAGCCCGGGCACTACTGAGGTTCCCTTGAGCAAGGTACCGTCCTGCTACACTGCTCCCCGGGCGCTGTTGGTAGCTGCCCGCTGCTCCACGTATGCACGTGTGATGGGTTGAATGCAGAGGTCACATTTCGTTGTGGTGCTTGAGTGTGTTCACAATGACAAAGCAGGAGCAGGAGCAGCGTACTGCACATGGGGGCAGCTTAAGGGTTAGGTGCCTTGCCCAAGGGCACTTCAGTCCTGGATGTGGGAAGGAGGAAGTGCTGTTTACTCACTCACCCCTCCCACATTTTCCCTGCTGGTCCTGGGGATCGAACCAGCAGCCCTCCGGTCACAGGCCCTCCCCTCCAACCATAAGGCCATGGCGGCCCTCAAGCAAAATGTCTTTTATTTCCTCTCGATAGTCAAGTTTGATTGATTCCTCAGCTCTCCATCCATGCTTTACGAGGAGGCGTGGCAGGGTTGATCCTCCCCAAACCTTCTGATTGGTAGTAACGATGAGCGGTTTGTGCAAAGGGCATGGACGAGGCACAGGACTCAGGTGTCTAGTGCAGTATAATCAGTATAACCTTTATACACACACAGCATGATGTGAAGGCCTGAGATGTGCACGCTTCCTTTGTTGTTCATCTGTGTAAAAATAGAAAACCCCTCCGTACCTGCACTGGCAGATCTTACACCATGGGGCTTTTCTTTGACACACTTTTGCTTTTGTTTTTTTCTTCTCGGCCTGAGGTGCGCGTCAAATGTCAGCGTTGTGCTTGATGAACGATAATATCTAGGATTGCGCAATTCATGTGCAAGAGCGGATCTGTTTTATACGTGCTCTCACCGTAGCAAACATCAGGAACTGTTTAGTAACAATCGTAGAAGTAATTTATTTAGCCCCTTTGTCATGTGACCCACACCCCCGGACACACAGTCCATGAAGCGGCAGATGAAACCATCCCATCAGCGCCGGCCCCCTACAGAAAATCACTGGTGAATAAAACTGACAACAGTTCAAACAACATTTTGCCCAGAGGGTAAAGCCACATGTATTGCTACATGGGTTTGTACAAGAGATGACACATCATTTGGGCTCAATATTTGCCCTAGGCTCACAATTACATATGGTACATACCGTACAGCCTGTACACACACAGACATGCATGGGTGTACCTTACAGTTGGAAAAACTGGGTGACTGCCATTACTGCCCTAGGAGGGGATCGGGAGGGTCCGTACACCTGTTTACCTTACACTTGCTGGTCTAATGCAGGTGGAGGCCCCGTCACAGGGTTCTTATAGCCAAATGTGGCTTGCAGAAATACATGTACCTGCTAGAAAGTGGTTACGTCGGGGGGCTCTTCGTGACCCAGGGGAGGGGATTGTGAGGGGGTGGTCTGAGCAGGCTAAAACATGACGCAGACCACCTCCTGACATGGTTTGGATGATCAAAATCAAATCGGACTTAAATGCGTCTTGAGTGCATTTACTCATTTCACATTCAAATGTGCACCGATCAGCCATAACATTAACACCACTGACACCAAAACTGATCCAGGCAAGGAACATTAAAATCAGAATGGTGAAAATAAAGTGATGGGGAATGGTTACAATCTTTTTATACATTTTTCTGCAACAAAATCATAACGAAAATCTAATATTATTTTTTTTTTTTTACAAAATTTCAATGCGAACGTTGGTATTTGTGTTACTCACACACTTTTGAATAACAGTTCCATACCTACTGGCTGCTAGTGGATGCTAATGCTAATGCTAATGCTGACCTATCCTCTTGTTGGACTGCACAGAAATCTACCCCAACCTCCCCCACTCCCCACCCCCCACCCACCGGCCCAGACCACTCTTCTTTAGAGCCATGAAGTGGTTTTCTAGCCCTAATGTCTTTAAAGGGGAGTAAAAATAAACCCTGGAGACACATGTGCTTTTCATTTGCCCCAGGGAGGGTAGGGGGGGATAAGGCTGGAGGAGAGAAAGAGGCACTCATTGTGACCTATTTACTTTGAGTTGTTATGATTAAGTCCAAACCAGCATGCAATTTATAGATTAGTCCCTTTAAATAAGAGAGTACGCTCTACAGACGACAGGCACGGGTGAGGGGTGGGGTGGGGGGTGGTGGGTAGAAAGGCCTTTTTGAGGTAAAAGACAAGTCTAAAATAAACTCTGTGTCCCACATAAAGGCGTCCAAAGATAGTATGCTGAAACCAAGGATGCTGGGAGTGACGAGTGAGTAAATAGCAACCCGCTACGTGACCTGCGTGTATCCTAATATTTCTTATTAAAATCTTATTTGAAGCTGTTGTAAACTTTGTGTGTGTATTGCCCCTTACACGTTTGCGAACGCCTGTCTTTGTGCAAAAGTTTGGGGACACCCTTTCTGATGGACATCGTCTGAGTGCTCAGTTTTTGACTATCTGGCAAGCCATGGCCCCCACCTAGCACCCTAACAACCAAGAAAGATATCCTAGCAACCGGCTAGCAATGCATTAGCAATAATCTTCAATGTACCAAGTAACACCCTAACAACAACCTGAAACACCACAGGAAGCACTAGCAGCACCTTAGCCAAGAGATAAAATAGCAATCAGCTTGCAACAGTTTAGCAACCCCAGCAAAACCACCTGCAACAACCAACAGAGATACCATCGCGACTGCATGTGTTGCAGAAGTGGCACATTTCACACTTGGCATTTTCTTATGGACATTTATCTCTAGTTTATTATTTTGTTGTTTATGGCAATAGAGCTCAGATTTATAGAGAGTCTAAACAACAACAACACAATAGCCAGTGTGAGGTAAATGCATAAACTGCATAGTGATAAGTAGCTAGTGTTAAATAACTATGGAATCATTTTATTTTATGAATTAGTTGTTTCTTTCCTTCTATTCTTTTTTAAAAGGGTCATTTACAGTGGTTTAATAAGAACTTCTCTGGTCTAGAAAAACTTCAACAGTCAACAGTTCATACAGGTGGTAAGAACCAGAAGCTCCCTCACAGAAAGTTATTACAGAAAATGATTATTAATATGCTGCCTGACGCCCGAGGCACTGTGTTATGATAGATATGAAAAGGTTTTGGTCTAAAATATATTTTTTAATTCATTCTAGGTTTAAAGGTACATATAGTAAAGCAAAACCCCCATGGCACCCATGGAAAACATAACATAATTAGCATTGCACATTCACTGGAGATTTTAAATAGTGATTTTAAATTTTGTGACACCTGATTTCTTTCACCACCACAGTAAAACAAAATCTGAGTCTGTACGTTGTTATTATAAATGAACTGAACTAGAAATAGAAATGTAATTCCCTTAAAAAGGTTTTTAAAAAAACCCACAAATGCTTAAAAATACACATTGTTTTTCATATATATATATATAGCTTGACAGAAAATTAAAAATAAAAGTTATTAGAGTTATTTATTCAAATTATTCTTTGCCTCACAACATTCTGACAAGATCCTGTAATCCTGACATCAAACCTTGAGGGCCTATTCGCTTCCATTTGTATTGGTGGTAGATATTTACCCCTGAACAGGGTGAGAGTCTGACAGTAGCTGATTTCATGTTAGACCCAAGCGTAGGCTGGTCCACCTAAATAAATCTTTTTGAACATGCAATATGTCACTGAAAAGAGGATCTCTGAATTTATGCGACGCCAAATGCACATTTAACTCAAAAACAAACAAACGATTAAAATAGCAGCGGACGTTGCTTAAGGATTAATCTCTCCGCACAGTGTTATCTCACGCTCGAGTCAAACATTGCGCCGCGTGTTGACATTACGCTGGCTTTAAACATTTATTTGAGGCACGGATGAGTCAGTCCTCAAATAAAGTAACTAAGTGTTCAATCAATAGCCTCAGACAAGGATTAAGGAAGGAACACGTCTTATAGAAGCAAAACGTCGAACAGGAGACTGAGGGTCATATAACAGGACTGCAGAACTCTGCTCAGCTACAGCTTCTCAATCATTAATCTTTACAGCATTGAGACCAGACTTTCTGTCTGTTCACAGACACATTTCAGTGCAGATGGCTTCAACACGCAGACGCGTTACAGAAAAAAACATTAACACCGCCTGCTTAACATTGAGTGGGTCCCCATAATGCTGCTAAAACAGCTCTGACTGTGGTGCACTGTGTGTTCGGACTCCTATCACAGTCAGCAACAGGAGCTCCTCCTTGTGATCAGACAAGACAGGGTTGCCTTCATATCCCACATCCATCAGTAAGCCTTGGGTGCCCATGACCCTGTCACACACCTGGAACACTCCACAAGACCTGCTGTCTGACCTGGAGATGCTCTGACTAGCCATCACAGTAAGGCCCTTGTCAAAGTGGCTCAGATCCTTTTGCTTGGCCGTTTTTTCCTGCTTCCATGACATTAACCTTTAAGAACTGACTGCTGAATGAGATGTAATATATACCACTCCCTACAGGTACCATTGTAATGAAATAACTAGAGAGTCCGTGTTTTTCACTTTACCTGTCAGTGGTGTTAATGTTATGGCTGATCCGTGTGTATTTATTCACTTACGCAACTTAAACGGTGAATGTCCCTCTATACTCACTGGTACAGCTCCTCAGCCTTCACCTCTGGTTCTCTCAGGTGTGACAGAGCACAGCAGGCATGACTGCTTGGTGATTGGCCTGTACAAAATGTTTTTATTACTGACATTACACTTCGCAGCGCCATTCCCCCCAGGGCCCGAGGTAAAGGAACACCTTCCCAAACCAATACCAGCTGACGTGGGGTTAAAAGTTCAGACACATTTCTGAGACTCTGAAACAAATCCATTCCTGTAAACATTACAGGACTTATTATATTACAAAAGAAAGTCAATGGGATAAGCATGTATGAAAGCACCTTCTTCCCTCTGGGCAAGCAGCTGTCAAAGCTGTAAGGTGCACAAAACAAGCCTGACCTGAACTCTCGGGGTGGCATTCTCAGGCCTTACTGCAGAAATGTCCACAAATGCTGGGCCTGGCTGCTCATTCTCAGAGGATTTTCACGCTGGTGAACATTAAAGGACTGATATCTTACATGTTTATAATATTTTATTTGATTTTTTTGTCTGAGATCCACTTATAAAGCTTGTGCGGGTTTTTGGATCAAACACAGTCCGTTCATTTCTATGAGGCCTTTCCTTTCATCTTCATGTTATTTAAGCTGGCTGCGTTTCTTGCTGTGCTTTTAAGACCAATATATGTAAATGATCTCTGTTCTGATTGGCTGGCCTAACTCTAAAAGCAGTTCAAACTGACACTCAGCAAGAATTGACAGGGCTATGGCTCTGTAGGATGAAAGCAGGCTTATACACTAATCAGCCGCAATGTTTAAACCACTGAAAGGTGACCTGAGTAACAGTAACACATTAGGCAATAAGTGAACAGTCAGTTCTTGAGGTCGATATTTTGGAAAAATGAGCGAGCGTGAGGATCTGAGGGCCAAACTGTGATGGCTACAGAGAGCATCTCAAAAACAGCAGGATTTGTGAGGTGTTTCTGGAGTGCAGTAGTTAGTACCTACCAAAAATAATCCAAGAAAGAACACCTGGTGAACTGGCATCAGGGTCATGGGCACCCAAGGCTCACTTGTGTGGGGTCCGATCCCACAGAAGTGGATGCTGACTATGTTAAAAATGATAGAAAGGGGTCAGAACACAGTGCACCACAGTCAAAGCTGTTTCTGGAGAATGAGGTGCACCTACGCAATATTAGGCAGGTGGTTTTAATGTTATGGCTGATTGGTGTGCATGTGAATGCTGTGTTTTTTTTGTGAAGTTACATGAGGAATCAATGTAAAAATGTTTTTTGCATCTTCATTTCCAATCAAACATGATGAAAGTGACTATTTGTCATTGTGATCACACTCAAGCACCACAATGAAATGTGACCTCTGCATTTAACCCATCACACGTGCACACGCGGAGCAGCGGGCAGCTACCAGCAGCGCCCAGGGAGCAGTGTAGCAGGAAGGTACCTTTCTCAGGGGTACCTCAGGAGTGCCCGGGCCGGGACTCAAACCTGCGACCTTCAGGTACCAATGGTAGCGTCCTTACCACTAGGCCACCACCACGCACTATTTCCATATATGGTCTGTATATGGTACATTTTGAAACTATACTGACAAAATTTGAGGACAAAGCCACTAAAACCTTATTACAAAATTGTTTGTACTGCAGATGTGTACAGAGCAGCTGATGTGCTCATTAATGGATACAACATGAATTCCACCGGTTTGCTTTCCATTATGTTCTTCACTCCCTCTCAGGTGTGTCTGGCCTGTGTTTTGAAACCTGTGACTCAGCCTGGAATGCAAGGCCTATTCTCATCTCCTCATATGAGTGAAATCAACCGCAGACATCACAGCGATATTGATCTTGCTCATTTTGGGTTGTCTCTAAAGGACACAGATCCTCATATGAATGGTATTATCCATGCATGAGGAAAACCCAGCTCACGCTTACACATCGAGAGTTAGTTGCCATACTATTCAAAAGCCACTGTACGGTAAAAGGTAATTACAGTAATTTTGTACTGAGTGACAGGTTCAGGTCGGCACATCTGTTGTTTCTGATGTAAAAAAAAACACAACAAACCTGTAATGTTTTTCTTTCTAGAAATCTAGACTGTACCAGGCACGTGCAGACTGCACCTTCCCTTTTGACCAGAGTGTCCTTTAACTTATTCTTTGAACTTCAATTACCTCCATTTTTGTTTTGTTTTTTACACCTATTTTTCTTTTTTTTTACATTAGCATGGAACAGAGTAACAGGCAGCCACATTGTAAAAAAAATATATACATACATTTTTTTTATATTAATAATAATGTAGCCTAATTCTAGTTTACATTTTAATGGACTGAACTACTAATAGTAACTTTATAAAACAATTTTTCACATTTATTTACATATTTGAAATTCAGTGAAAATTTTCCGCTGCCCAAGGACAAAACAGAGTGACAAGCAGCCACATTGTAAAAAAATATATAACTTTTATATAGCAATAATAATTTAATCTTTTTCTACATTTACATTTAAATGTTATTCATTTGTCTGATGCTTTTATCCAAAGTGACTTCCAAGCATTAGAGCTGCACAGGGCAACACTGAAGTGATTGACATTTAAAGTGGACTGAACTACTAATAGTAACTTTACAAAACAATAAACTGTTTTATATCTATATCTATATATGGTAACAAATTATTTGAAATTCAATGAAACATTTAAGTTGACCGGGGATACTTGTGTTAAATGTTTTTTTTTTTTAACAATGTATCTAAGTGGTTGTACAAAAAAATCATACAAAAAGAAACTTATAAACTACATAAACTTATATATTTTGTATAAATTTTAAATAAAATTAATGTTGGAGATACTTTTGACATTTATTGTCAGAAGCTGAGTAGCCACAAGCGCTACACAGACATTTAAGGAGCTCTATATCTAACTAAATGGAATTGCTTGTTGTGCCCGTAAAAAACATGAAGTTGCTAAGTAGTTGAAATGAGTGTTACTACGTATGCTAACGCTGCAAGCTTCCTTAGACTAGCAACTTCACCTGAATACCCTGCACAAACCAGCAACCTTCACCAAAAGTGGTAATTAAAAGTCTCTGGCAGAAGTGGAGTAAAGACAGAAGAGCTGGTGTTAATAGAGAGGCAGTTTTATAGCAGACCACCTTCCGCAGTGCTTCCATACTGCAATTAGCATTAGCTTGTCTACAGCGTGTATGTAGCATGATTTGTAACCTAAATGCAGAATGGTCTTGTTTTTCAGAGAACCCAGCATTACTTGGGGGTTCAATGCACACGAGACAAAACACAGCTTTGGAACATTTTTTTCACCAGTGTAAGTTTTGTTTTTATTAACCCATTAACTTTTCCCATAGAGAGACATCAGACCTGTAATTCCCGCCATCTACAGAACAACTGTACTGTACAAACACACTATAATGGACATAACATGCCAAAAACGTATAAACATTGAAGTACACCTGACAATTTATTTACCTGACTTAATCTGACCTTTTTAGTAGATTCCTACCATAGCAGCAATATCAACATCGGTTCCCTGCAAGCAGTCATAGGTGGGCCTCTGCCTCTGCTACCAAGAGTGAAGCATTCGCAATAACGGGCCCTGAAAAGTGTGCGTGTGTTTGTTTTCTCTCCCCACAAATTCCCGCTGCAGTCCGGACCTGTGAATTTGTTCTAGTTTGATCTGCACATGAGCTCTCCGCACGACTTTCGAAAGACAACACGGTGCGGTGAGGCGCATTCCTCCCAAGTTTAATTTGACTTCAAATAATCAGGGGGGACTTCAAAGGGTCCCTGCATGAAGACTGCAATATAATCCGGCCGGGGTGTGCGTCCACACTGCGGAAAATTACGCACCTTACATCACTAAAACAGCTAACACCCCCCTCCCCTGACAGCTTCGAATGGGTCAAGAAAAATATTAGCCCACCGACGATGCCCAATAAATCTATTAGGAAAATACTGCAGTTGTTAAAAACTGTTTTATGATATGTGGGTCATTATCACTGTTTATGGAAAAGCGACTCACTCCAGTTCGCTACAGTACGTACTGAGGTGACTGCGTATTCATAGCGACATTCCAGTACAGTCAATTCCCACAAGAAATTGCAAGGAACTTTTTGTCCTAGCAGTGACTGTGTACTGTTGTTATGAATGCTATGGGATGGCATATTTTCATACTTCCTGGGGTTTGGCGTTCTTTTTTTTTTCATCTCGCTGACTTTTATCTTGTCATTACTGTAGAATGTTCTCGCCTCAAGACGTCAACACTCAAAGAGGAATCCTGTCGTGCACGTTGCTCTGTTTTTAAACCCACCGAACAAACCTTCCAACGCCGAGTGCGTGGAAAGTATTTTACTCAAGGCGATACGCATGATCTGCACAACTTTGCATACAGTATGAACCCAGACGTTCAGGTATTTACAAGCTCTAAAGGCCTTTATCTGTTACTAACTATGTTGATAATCCAGGTCAAAGGTGCAGAAAAAAACCCAAAGGTGCACTGCAGAAATAAAGTATTTTGAACTAAATGTTAAATATTTATTTACATAAGTGTATGTTATTTTTAAATAAACAAGTGCATACGCTGAATGTAAAATGTAAACTGAATGTATAATAAATTAATTTAGATATTTATGTGTTATATTTGAATAAACACGTGCATAAGCAGCAAGACGGTCCCACATTTTGAGAAAAATCAACAATTTCCCAATTTTTCCGCTACTTTAAATTGCTAAAAACATTAGTAAAGGTCATCGGTCATATTCCATGTTCAACATGTCAATAATTGAAGAACCCTGACTATTAGAAACCTGGTTAGACTACAGCTTTCAGTGATGTATCTAGAACTTCTCGAAGGCCTAAAACAAGGGTCCCCAACTCTTTTAGAGTCCAACTGGTGATTTGCCAAGTTGAGTGGGTGTTTGAGGAGGGGAATTACCAAACTGTCCTGGACGCTGGCCACCCCCTGGCCTTAAGGGACCCACTGTAAATTAAAACATGTTTCCTGTCACTTAGCTATGATCAATAACTTTCATGGCTAAGGTGTGGGGAGCAAATAATGGTGGTGGTCCATGGTGGTTAAACTGTTCTATAGATGGATGAGCAGAAAGGAAGACCCGCTGATCGAACAGTGTGTATTTGAGGGTACAAGCTGCCTGGAACCCTGGTGATAGGTAGATCAGGTTCAAAGGGAGTGGGGCAGTTTCTAGTGTCCTCGTGTAGTGGGCGGTCTAGTCGACAGTACAAGCTGGCTGGAAGCCCCAGTGGTCTTGAGAGTTTAACAGTGAAATAAGAGCAGAACCACAGTACTTGCAGAGTTTAATTACAACGACCATGATGATACTATTAAATATTTCACAAACATCATTAAGCCTTTTCTGAGGACCCTAAGGCTTCCCCTCTGATCTTACTGAAGAATTGGGCATGGCTTGAAGCCAGTGTGAGACAATTTGCGCTAATCAGTGCCAGTTTAAAGCTTCCACTGCCTGCATTAGCCTCTCAGCGCTGGTGCGTAAGGGAAACAGACTTCCACAAACAACGTCCTGGGTGATTGACTAGGTGCAGGCTAAAGTGGAAACTGTGTAAATCTGATTTATGAGGGAACTATCACTTTAACGCTCCTCTAGACCGGCTGCCTTTGCCAAAACATACAGCTATTCATGTTTTTAATGTCTTGCTGAACGAGGGCTTTCAGTAGCCGCTCTGTGTCTGTGGCCAGTGGTTTTATTTTGTCCCCTCTCCTTGACCCCTAGTGGTCTGGGCCTGTTCTATGGCCGTGCACTGAAGCTTACGCTGCGGGCCCAGATGCTGGGAGCAGACACTGGATCAAGGGAACGCTCTGTCTAGACAAAGATGTTGTACCTGCATTCCTTCCCCAGCAACTCATACCAGCCCAGCTTAAGGCTGCTTGTTGAGCAAGACCAGTGCGCGCACGTGGGATGCGTGAGGAGTGTGTGACACACACTGGAGCGCAGGCTTTTTCACTGTTTGGTCTGCTCGGGCTATTACAGCTCGCCTCACATGCTGCTTTGCTTCATTTAAGTGCCACATGTCAACATTCGGCTGCCCGCAGCCCCCGCACCCAAGCGCTTTTAACCCTCTGCCCTCCGCACACACTCAAAGGCCGTGCGCTGCACACACGCAAAGCCTCCAATCACGTAATTACACTACCCACCAGAGACGTGTCATTTTAGGTTAGTAACTAACCATTGAAACGTTGACTGACTCTGCAATTTGAAAGGCAAATGACAGACGCCCGGCACTGTTTGCTGCGTTTAGACTCTGCTGCGCTAGGCCGAAATGAGAAGGCCCGCTGATGTCACCGTTAATGAGTTTCTCCAGAGTGGAGTCCTTGTGGAGATTGGAGGAAATTAAAGAGTGAGGCCTACCCTGGATCTCCACAATCCTCTATTCAGAAAAGACCTGAGTCATTTATAAGGCTTTACAACACACAAAAACGACATGTGGCATGTGAAAGAACCTGAAATGGTGGCAATTTGGCTCATATTTCTCACCGTCAGTTTGTTGTAAGAGGAGATTATTTAACGTGTTGTGCCGCTCAACCTATGAAATGCAGTAGTATATACATTATATAAATATACTAGTAAATATATGTAATATTTCTCTTATCCCCTTCACAGTGTCGTGGTTGGACAGAGGAGCACTTTCAGCTGTAGACCGACTGGCTTGAAGTGCTTTACTGAAGGCCACAGAAAATCCTTCCTCCCTACAGCCATCAGACTCTACAACTCATCCTCCTGTAACTCGCTTACATAAGCAGCTGTTATCGCTTTTAGGCACATTTTTAGTCTATCAGTTGTGTGCAGTATCCTGTCTGCTGCTGCACTTACTGTACTTGTTTATATATTACATCTGTATTTATACCACACAGTCTTGCAATAACCTTCCTGGATGTGCAATATACTTCTCCTCCCATGTGCAGTGTTTTTAGTTTTGTAGTTAATACAGTAAAAAGTAAAGAATGTTTATATACTATACAGTATTTTTGGCTGAAGAGCAATACATTCGATTTTTTTTCTTTTTTTTTTTTGTCTCTTAGTGCCTTCCGATCTTTTCTGTCTGCCTGAGCTGTAACTAACAATTTCCTTCAATAATCAATAGTTTTCGGATATAGAACTACATTTACATTTACATTTACATTTACATTTATTCATATACATTTATTCATCCAAAGCGACTTCCAGGACAGAGGAAACAATCAAGCGTTCGCATTGCATAGAGCAACACCGAGGTGGTGCCACAC
>JBBPDA010000039.1:8994030-9008701 GCA_037974385.1 Arnoldichthys spilopterus
CCGGGACTCGAACCTGAGACCTTCAGGTCTCAAAGGCAGTGTCCTAACCACTAGGCCACCACTGCCCACTGCCCACAGAACCATATATAAAATGTTCTCCATTGTCGATCATTTTATATTTGCACATCTCGTCCTTAAAAACTGCTCACTCACTTTGCACAGAACATTATTTATATTGTACACATTTCTGCAGCTACTGTACATATTGATATGTGTTATACAACTGACTGTAAATTTGTCCATAGTCTACATATAATCCTCTTCAGCTCCACCCACTTCACTCCTATTTACAGCATATTTAACACACTGTACATGTCTTGTAAGCTGTGTATATTGTTCTACATAGTCAATAACACTGTAAATACTGTAACATATAGCATAACCTATACTACACTTACTGTAATTTATTAATACTGTTCTCTGCACTTCTGGTTAGAAGCTAACTGCATTTCATTGGCTCTGTTTTTGTGCTCTGCAATAAGTTAAATCGAATCGAATAAAATCATAGAGAAGAACCAAGCAAGGAACCTAGAAAGACCCTGATTTTCTCACTTTTTGCATATTTGTCCCATTGCCATTCAACAATATTCAAACAAAATGTAATATTAGTCAAAGAAGACCAAAAGGATCATAAAATACAGTTTATTTTTCATCTATTTCAGGAAAATTAAAATAATAAAAGGAATGAAAAAGTGATAGAGTTGAGGGTTAGTTGATAAACCAGGTAACTAAATTTAGCTGTGCTGAATCTAAACATCACTTATATAAAGACTTTGCAGCAATGTGAAGTAGGCTAAAGAAGGCTCAACAGGCAGCGGATTACACCACGATCGAAAGCAATACCAGGAGAGATAAGAAAGAAAGTTATTGAAATATATGAGTCTGGAAAAAGTAACAAAGCCATGTCTGAGATTCTGTGATTCTGAGATTCTGTGAAGAGCCATTATCTCCAACTGGAGAAAACTTGGAACATGCCCAGAAGTGACTGGCCTACCAAAAATCCAAAGGGCACAGAAACGTCTAATCTGGGAAGTCACAAAAGAACCCAGACAAACATCTAAGGAACTGCAGGCCTCAGGCACCTCAGATAAGGTCAGTGTTCTTGATTCCCCCCTTAGAAAGAGGCCAGGCAAAAATGGCATCCATCCCAGTTACATGTGAAGAAAAAAAAAAGTTAACCTTGAGGAACATGATTCCAAAATATACCACGATGACCCCCAAGCCATTCCATGGAATGTTGTGTGGGCCCAAGAGTCAAAAGTATAACTTTTTGGAAGACAGGGGTCCCCTTAAATCTGGTGTAAAGCTAACACAGCATATCTTACAATAAGAACATCTTAACAACTGTGAAACATGGCGGTGGTAGTGCAATGGGGTGGGGATGCTTGGCCATATAGAGCACTAAAAGGTTCTTCTGCTACTGTACTTTTTTTTGGTGCAGTCTTAATAAAAATCGTAGAATCAAAAAGGTTCTTTGATTTGTAACAATAGTGGAACTGTTTATATAGCATGTTTTTTTTGCAACAAATATGCAAAAACAGAGGAGGAGAGGGGCAAATTAACATAATATAACCATTGCATACACACAAAAAAACCCTTGTAAAGCCCCAGTTTATAGATATTTAGGTTGGTTTTCTTTGGGAACATGGTTCATTGTTGTGCAGTGATTATTCTATACTTGTATATGCTGTATTTTGCTCAGTTTTTGGTGCTGCATAGAACCTTTTTACAGAACCATTATTTGTAGAACCCTTTACAACAGGTTTCCATCACAGAGAAGAACCATGCATTCAAATGGTTCATTGGGTGTTCATTGTTTTTCATCCTTGCCTTTACTAAAGAACACTTGAAGAACCATATTTGATCGATTATATGCACAATCTATATTTCCCTTTCAGTGGACAATGTCCATTTCACATCCGGTGCAGTCCGGGACTAGACTTCCTGCCCCAATGGTCTATATGAGGGTCCACACTTCGGTTCTTCACTCTCATACTTACGGAACGTCTGCATGAGCTCCATGAGGGAGCAATGCGTGTAAAGATGAAGAGCCGACAGATGAGGCTACAGAATAAGGGGTTGAAGGCAGGTGTGAGATGGTGCCCACAGGTGGACGGCAGGTTCTTCTGGCATGGTTGGAGTGGTCATCATCCACCATTCACCCCCCACATCTGTTTAAACAAACATGCCCCCACCAAGCTGCCGGCTGCCCACCTGACTGTGAGTCAGGCCCGGGATCGCATCCAGACCGGCATCATCACTGCTCACACTCTACAGACACACACACACACACACACACACACACACAAATAGAGATACCAACTACACACACATACCAAACACACACACACACACCATAAACACACACATACTCAAGCACAAGCACACGTACTCTAAACACACAAATACACACACACACACACACACACACACACACACACAGATTGTAAATATACACACATACCAAACACACGCACATCATTTATGGACACACATAATCAAGCACACTTACTGTAAATACACACACACACACACACACACACATACACACAAATATAAACTTACTTATGGGAGAGACAGATAAACACACACACACACACACAGGGTCAGGGTTACGGCATCTCTGACGTCCGTCAGGCGGGAATCCTCCTCGCTGTGTGTTCTGTGTTTTAGTGCTGCAGTGTTTTCTCTGCGGTTTGGGAGCCGAACATTCAGGCCTGTAACGAGCTCCAAATTCATCTGCTGTCTTTGCCTCTGTAGCGCCGCCAGCTCTGTCCGGGCGGCTGGAAAATACCCTGGAAAACACTCCGACACGCCTGTGCTCTCTCGCACGGGGGGAATGGGCTCGCGAGGGCGCCCCTCGTACGGGGGGGAACCATAAGCTGGAGGAAATTAAGTGTGTATCAAATCTCACAGCTCTGTTTTGGGCCTTGCTCACCATGGCGACCACGAAACAAGCCCCTTCTCCCTCTCCCTGGAAGAGCTTGAGACTGAGGCCGCATGTAGACGGCAGGCGATGTAAGCTGTACATTTCCTGATGGCCATTAATGTGTCACAATCACACACGCACATGTGTGAGGCTCCTCGTGCGGACTTTATTCCTGCTGTAACTCTCAGGAAAAGGCCGGACAGTTTTAGCCAGGCAGGAAAAGGCTCTCAGCGCTTCGTCTCCATCTGCTAGCTGATGAATTTGCAGCTGACTCACAACGAGCTCGAAGAGCCGTAAAACTTTCACTAAGCTCTCGGGCAGTGCAGTGGCTCGTGCTCATGCCAGCCTGGCTCCATCGCTGACCGCTTCCTCTGCTGTTAAGTTGGGTACTGGCTGTACCGAACAGTTGGTACCTTCTGATCAAGGGTCACATGTTGTTCGGGCCTTCTGAGGTCACTTCTAGCTCTATATTTGTGCCTGAAAGTCACAAAGAAGCCAAGGAACAGGCCAAGAACATGTCACGTTCCAGCAAATTTCTGTCCAAACTTGACTGGAGCCCAGCAAAATTCACTCCATACCCAACTGGAGCCCAACAACATTTTGTCTGAACCCAGCCACCACCAACCGGAGTGTGAATAAAACTCTTCACGTCGTTCCAAAAGTCACAGTTCATCAAGAGACAAGCAATGAAGAAAACATGAACTTTACACCTGAGTCTGTTAATAAGGTGTTGAGGCACCACAAACTGCCAGAACAGCTTCTAGGACTTTTCTTGCTAGAACTATTCATCCTGTATTGACATATCAGTCATGTAAACAACAGTCGCTCTTCAGTTTGTCCTTATAAAAGATAATATATGGGCAATATTACATAATAATATAACATATAGGCCGGGCCGGCCCTGACAGTGTTGGAGCCCTAGGCGAGCTTTCCAGATGCAAACCCCCACACACGCAATCAACCACCAATGTATTCAGACAAATCCCGCCTCCCACGCTAAGATTGGTTAGCACTGTCCCTTTAAACCGCGCTTGGATTGGGTAGTAGTTCATATTTACCAATTGTGTCTGTACATTAGCCAATCCTGATGCAGGGAGCGGGCCTTCTCTGATTGTAGGTGGGGAAAGATAGCGCTCATAAGTTGAACACCCTCTAGCTGTGCTTATGGGTGCCCCCCCCTCCCAAGACATTTTGCGGCCAAAGCAACCACCTATGTCGCCTATGCCGCGGACCACCCCTGTATATAGGCAACAGTCACAAAATGTACAATAAATGAAGTTCTCTATCAAATAACGGCATACATCCTGAGTTAACAGCGGAGCATCCTCTCTCAGGTCCAGAGCACATAAAGCAGAAGAGGAAATGGCAGGCACTGGTCCTGTCACGAGGCAGGAAAAGGCCAGGAAGATGATGCCAAGAGATGATGGGAAGAGCATGATGCATCTACGACAGACACTTACAGGTAAACTCACGCACAAATAACCCATGGGATGCAGAAAGAGAGGTGGGCCAAATCTGGTAGGAAGAACTCAAAGGAAATGTGATCCTGGCTCGAGAGGAAAGAGACATATTCCGAGTACAACGGCAGCGCGGCTCTCGTATGACGTCTTTTGCTGTGGAGGCAGATCTTGTGGAGTCAGAAAATCCCCCCAAGTCCAAAGGAGCATGATGAAATATTGCAGGGCTGAACGACCAGAATGACTCCCCCACCCGAACCAGAGGCTGGGGGATCCGGAGCAGCTGGCAGCGCTTCAGCTTTGACTGCAGACCACACACACAGGAGTGTAACATGAGACACCGAACAAGCCAAAACGACCTGGCACACGCCGCCAGCAACCATCAGAAACAGGAAAGTCACCGAAATCACTTCGTCTGCCTGTAACGCGCTCCAATACGCAGCGAAACCGAGTCCAGAAATGTTCCAGCAGGACGTTTATCACACTGGAGTTGTTCGGGGATTATGTAAATGTATTACAGCCCAATTTCTGGCCCCTGTTTACAATCATAATAATAAAAATACAAAAAGTAATTAATGTTTAACCTTTAAACTACAAGTGCTCATTTGTGGGCCTGTGCACATACAGTAGTGTGCAAAAGCCTTAGGCCCCTATATTACTGAGTTAAAGCTACTGACTTTCGTTCTGTGGCAAAAAAAACACACGTGAACATTAGAAACAATGCAAACAAACAGTGCAGCAGCGAAGGAATGAAGATTTGTGTGTAAACAGTAGTTGATGGTGTGTGAGCTGTTAGAAGACACAGCTTTGGCTCCAGATTTCGCCTCCAGTCACTGCATGGATGTGTGTGAAGATCCATCAGCAGCTGATTTCATTCAATGAAGGACTGATTTGGCACAAAGCAGCGATCCGATGGGAACGTAACAGCTTTTAATGATTTTTTTCTTTTGCACAGTACTGTATCTACTCTGAAATAAGGAATGCATGGAATTTAATTCAAATATATCACATCAAACACGATTTACCACTATTTTACCATCATTTACTCAGAAGACGTTATAGGTTAAATCAGAATAAAAAGGCTTTATTTGCACTGTAGACGTCTGGTTCCATTCACCACCACTGTAAAGAAATTTATAAAGAAATGTTGGGGAAAAATATAGAATTTCTGATATCACAGTGGTTACAGAACAACAAGGCCACAGTTAAGGGTTAATCCTTTATTGGAAGCCATTAATCCGGTCATGAATAAATATTACTCTCCTTAAACGCTTTTAACCATTCATTTTAATAACCCTTACATCAGGGCTTGATGACACACTCCAGCAGGATGTGAGTAAAAGCCTGGCTGGACTTACACTCATGCAGCATGAGCTAAAAGTCTTAGAGCACCTTCAGATCCCACAGAGCGAACACAATGGGATTCCTGCAGGGTGACATGAGACGGGGATGGGGGGTTGAGTTTGCTGAGTAGGTCAATTCTAAAAGGAGTTATTCCATTCAGTGGTGATCAAAATAAGCGCTATTGTCTGTGCCTACAGGAATTCCATTGTACCAGATGTGAAGCACCTGTGTGTTTGTTCCTCAGTCGCATAAACTGTCATACTTCACAGATAGCGTGTGTCTCCACAGGGAAAACACTTTGTTTCCCCATGGATGTAATGTGTGATTAATGTGCACTGTGCGTATGTAGGGCTAATTATACTCATTCTTGCTCTAATGCTGAGGTCTTTGTCTCTTTTAGCTCTGTCTAACCCAATATCTGCAGTCCATTCAGAGTGTAAATCCATGTTATAACTCATTACAATCTTCCCCAACAGTAGTCTCTATGTGTAAGTTTTTGTGAGGACCATGTGTCCTCATAATGATAGGAATACAGGAAAAGGTGAGGACAGTTTACTGGTCCTGACAAGAACTGTGCTGATTTCTCCACAAATTCAAGGAGAAACTAAAAGAGCAGAAAGATTGTCTTTAGTTTCGTGTTCTTGAGGTTAAGGGATGGTTCAGTTTAGGTGTCTGTATAGTAATACTGAAATACAGTAATACAGATGTCAATGAAATGTGCTCACAAAGATAGCAATACAAACCTGTGTGTGTGTGTGTGTGTGTGTGTGTGTGTATGTTTGCATATCCATGGAGGTCACAGTGAAACAGATCATGCGTAGTTGGAGGTGTCTGTGTGCTGCCGTGCTTTATATCACTGTTGAAGAAGCTCCGTGCTGCCTTTATTGTTGGATGTGCAGTGATACATCATTTACATTCAGAAAGCGTTTCACATCCTTATGGAAACATTTGTTTCTGTTTTTTTCTATCACAGGAGCAAATTAAGGCCACTGAACTGTAACATCGATGTCGGAGCAAATCTGCAAACGTTTGGTAAGTAGTTACAGGTGATTTCTATTAGCCCATTTATCACGAAGTGTTCACACACTGTGAACACACGCTGACGGCTGGCATTAAAAACATCATCGAGAGAGCACACTGCTAAGGGAGAAGTGCAAGGTTGCAGGTTCAAGTCCCAGCCCAGTTACCACTGAGGTTCCCTTGAGCAAGGTACCGTTGGTAGCTGCCTGCTGCTCCACATGTAGATGGGTTAAATGCAGAGGTCACATTTCATTGTGGTGCACTTTGTGTGATGGGCTGTGTTCCCAATGACAAATAGCCACTTTCCCTCACATATTAGGCAGAAGCTGCTGTCCTGCAGTGAATTTTGGTTTATACACACGCACACAATACAGAAAGCCTTGTCAACTGATGGTTGTTCTTTTTTATTTCAGTTCATCTTCAGTTAAAGACGGCATCAACCACTTTGCATTTGGCTCCTTAATTTTTTCTTCTTCTTCTTTGATTTAAACGTGACTACAGGGCGACAGCGCACAGGGAGCTGACAGGGTGCAGATTCTTCCTAATCCGCAGCTGTGATTTTATAAGCAGCTGGGTGCGCTTTTCCAGCCCAAAGCCTGGTTACGCTCTGTGGCCTAATTAGCTTAATAAAAGCAGGCCTGTGTTATATGGAGGCGTCTTTAGGGAGCTGTCTCCAGCCTGTCTGAAAGGCTGCTTTTGAGGAAGAGCCTGGCGGAGGCTGCGAAGGCTCTGAGGTGCTTCGTCTCCGGTACAGGGACCCTGATACAGGCCATAGAGATGTTATCAGCTGGAGAGAGTGGCAGGGGGCTGATGGGGCAGAGTTTACCTGCAGTGTTTACCTGCGGTCACTCCAGGGCTAATGAAAGAGGCTAAAGTGGCTGACCCCTGCTAAGTGAAGCTCCATTACATCTGTAGACTCTTTGAAGACATCAGGGTCATCTGGGGAATGAAGGGCACTGATAATAACAGCAATAATAGTGGCCTTAATACATACAATGCAGCTCAAATTGCTTCATAACATAGACTATATATCATAGACATATTTAAGTGAAAGCGACTCTTTGTCATTGTGAACACACTCAAGCACCAAAAATGTTATATATATCACAGTAAAACAGTTTAAATAATGTACATGGCACAATATTTTCTAAAATATTAAATAGATTTTCTATTAATATTTAAGTTATAATTTTTTATATATTTTTTTTAATTTAATAAAATCCATAGCATTACATAATAGCAATGTTTCATAAATAAACAGTATTATTAGTACTGTCATTATTTTCAAATTCTTATTTATACCCTATATACATAATAACTGTGTTGTTATTTAAATTAACGAAGAATGTAAAATATAAAAGTGTGAAAATAAATAGATAAATAAATAATAAGAATAACACATTTGCACTTTTTATGCTTTTCCCAAGTAGGCCGCTCAAAAAATGCAGAACTTCTGTAACATTTGCAACATAAGAATTAACATAAGATTGGGAGACGCGTGGGCAAACCTACGGCCAGTCGAGCTGCTGCTACTTCACCTGCGATCACCCCAGGGCTAATGAAAGGGGTTGGAGTGGTTGACCCCTGCTAAGTCAAGCCCCATTAAATCGGCAACCTCTTTGAAGACCCTGGGTTCTCTAAAGAATGAAGTGAATTGCTGATTAACGTCACTTTGAGGTAAAAACCTGCACTTTTTAATGCTTTTTGTGGGAATTCCTAGGAATTGTAATCTTTTATTAACCTAATAACATTAATAATAATAACTATTATTATTAGTATTAGTATTAGCAGTAGTAGTAGTAAAATAATAATAATAATAATAATAATAATAATAATAAAGGGGGGATTATTATTCAGCTCTGTAATACATCAGTCTACACAGTTTCCCCCCTTTCAATTTAAGGCCATTATTATGAGACACACCAATCAGCCATAACATTAACACCGCCTGGCTAATGCTGAGTGTGTCCCTCCTGCTGCTGGAACAGCTCTGACTGTGGTGCACTGTGTGTTCCGACCCCTTTCTGTCAGAGTCAGTGTTTACAGTAGCTCTTATTTGGGATCAGACCAGTCGGGCTAGCCTTCACTCCCCATCAATCAGTCTCGAGTGCTCATGACTTTGACACCGATTCCCCAGTCGTCCTTCCTTGGATCACTTTCAGTAGGTACTAACTACTGCACACCTGGAACACTCCACAGGAGCTGCCGTTCTGGAGATGCTCCGACTACCCGTCACAATGGGGCCCGTGTGAAAGTGGCTCAGATCCTTGCGCTCGCTCATGTTTCCTGCTTTCAGCTCAGGAACTGTTCACTGTCAGTGGTCGTAATGTAATGGCTGATCTGTGTGTTTGGGGGAGAGACCCCCACGCCCCCCCCCCCCCCAATATTCAAATAAGCTCAAACCTTTGTCTCCACCAACCCCCATTAGCGAAAGTATTGTCTTTATACCATCTAAAAATGCCTATGTGCCCCCCCCCCCACACACACACACACCTGCAGTGTTGACCTACTTGGTTTAACCATTGTTAAAGGTAACAGTGTGTCACACAGTGTCATAATCATCTTCTCCTTTAATTACTGCCTTTAATTACGCAAGACCACTCCTGCGCTTCGGTGTGCGTACGTTTCCAAGACTCTGTTGTCACGTAACCCTGTTGCATATGACCCAATATCAGTCATGCAGCCTATATATAGGCCTACGCTTGGTGTCAGTGTGCGTAATGTGGATTCACTGACATTCCGCAGTGTGGGCTTAGCCAGGAGAACATTAGTACATTCATCAAAAACAGTGACACCATAAATGGGTGATTCACCCCTTTACTGTCTGGAGCGCGCTGCCCACATACAGTACCTGTAACCCTGACCGGCCTATCATATGTCCTGTTTAATGTCAGCTAGCAAGTAGCATTAGTGTGAAATGGGAAAAAGCACCTCCCCAGTGACTCAACCCACTACACTGTTACAACTCACTTCTGGTGAACTGATGCCTCTTCCGTCCACAGCTTTGCTGTAAGCCCTGTTTAGAGGAATCAGCCTGACACAGGCTTCCACATAAGCGGGATAATGTTACCCTGCTCCGCGTTCTGATGCTGCGCTGGTATGCTGGTTTGGAGCTTCACGGCCGTGGCAGGAGCCTGGCCCTCAGCACCGCAGACGAACATGCGTGCGGTTTGCCTTGGCCTGCCCTTGCTGCCCAGGAGAAGCTCCAAGCTAAATATTTTCCCCCTCTGCAGGTCTGCAGTGGGAGCCTGTGGGAAAGTGTCGGAGTTTACAGCAGCGGGAACGCGCCGCCTGCTCTCGCCCGCTCTCACCCGCTCTCACCCGCTCAGCCACGTTTATTATCCTGACCTCAGCGTGCAACAATACCTTCTCACTTTCTCTCGCTCTCTCTCTCGCTCTCTCTCACTCTCTCTTACTCTCTCTTTCTCTCTGTTTCTCTCTCACTCACTTTCTGCCTCATGCTCACTCTCTCTCTCTCTCTCTCTCTCTCTCTCTTTCTCTCTCTCTCTCTCTATTTCTCTCTCTCTCACTCTCTATTTCTCTCTCTCTCTATCTCTCTCTCTCTCTCTCTCTCTCTCTTTCTCTCTCTCGCTCTCTCTTTTTTTCTCTATCTATCTCTCTCTCTTTCTCTCTCTCTCTCTTTCTCTCTCTCTCTCTCTCTCTCTCTCTCTTTCTCTCTCTCTCTTTCTCTCTCTTGCTCTCTCTCTCTCTCTCTCTGTCACTCTCTTTGTCTCACACTTTCACTGTTAATTTCACTCACTTTAATCTTGTCAATCTTCTTCCTTCTCCTGTCACTTCCTCTCTTGCTCTCTTTCTGTGCTCAGACTCTTTCTCTTGCTCTCTCTCTGTCCTTTTCTTTTCCTTTCCATCTTTCTTTCTTTTTTCCCCTTCTTTCTTTCTTTCTTTTTCTTTTTTCTGCTCTCTTTTTCTGTTCTCCCCAGGTCTCTTCTTTAGCATTCAGCTCCCCGTCCTGCTCCCATCATTGTCGGGCCAAAATCTACAGCAGGAGAAATGGAGAAGGTTGAGCAATTTTTCTATCGCCATCAGCAAAACACTGTCTTGTGAGTGCAGGTGTGCACCCGGAGACGCTCCAGTGTAGACCCCCCCTCCCCACCCTCGCACCCAGGGATTTCCAGGTCAAACTCCAGGGTCAGTAGATTCACACCAATCACTTTTCATAAGTCAGTAATCACAGTCATGCTGTCTGCAGGACGAGCTGTCCCATCACTGGCTCTGGCGGCAAGTTTCGCCTGTGAGCACATTTAACTCCTTCCTCCCTAATTTCTCCGGGTTCCATGTCCCTGCAGTAGAGATAAACACCGGAAAGCAAAGTGCGAGTACACAAATTCACACCGGAAACCATGTGTTTATGATTCAGTGCTTAACTGAAAGCAGTGTGTGATGATTGTTCTAGGCTTGACAGCCCACTCGCTTCCATCTCCTCCATTCATTGGTGCAAGGTTTTACCAGTTCCCATGAATCCCCGGCCCACCATCAACAACCCCCCCACCCCCACCCCCACCCCACCCCTACAGTCGACCTTTTTATTTTACCGTCGATTTTTACATTCCTTTTTTTTCCACAGTGCAGTTGGTCTGGTCAGTGGTTTGCAACCCCTGCCCTGGATCCCCTGACCCTCCCCTCCCCCACATTTTTGTCATATTCCAGCTATTGCACACCCACCTCAACCTGGTGACTCTTTGTCATTGTGAACACACTCAAGCACCACAACAAAATGTGACCTCTGCATTGAACCCATCACACGTGCACACGTGGAGCAGCGGGCAGCTACCAGCAGCGCCCCGGGGAGCAGTGTAGCGGGACGGTACCTTGCCCAAGTGTACCTCAGTGGTGCCTGGGCCGGGATTTGAACCTGCGACCTTCAGTTCACAAGGATGAATGAGAATTAGCTGGTTAGTTGGATCAGGCGCTGAGAGCATGGACAACTCTACACCAGGTCTGTTTTCAGTCAACTTTAACTCCCAGCTTTTCCCAACTCTACATTCCTATGAGGTGTAACTGCATCAGTTAATAGGCATAATTACGAGTGCCTGTCAAAATCATGCTCTAAAAAAAGCTAAAAAAGGTGTGTCAGTGTCCCAAATAGCTTCTGTCAGGCTCCTCAGCTGGTTCTTCTAGGCCCTTATATGTCTGTGATGGCAACTGACATAATAACAGTGCACCTTTCCACACAAGCAGTGCTTTGTTAGCAGTGAAATGTGATTAAGTTCATTCACTAAGTATCTGGTACATGCAAAAGGATCAGACTGTTCTCATGGCGCAATATCTACCTTCAGGCTCAGATTCCACTCAAAACGCTTTGAACAGGATGTCTCCGCTCTATAGCGAGCACATCACAGATGTACAGTGAACGTGAAAGACTGTCGGCTTTCAAACGGCTGTCAGCACTACTGAATATTTTGGGTCAGCTGCAGCGTTCTGTATGCGGCCTGCGGCCTTCTGGGGCCTAGAAGATAACACATCCTGACACCTCAGCTTTCTCAAACTCGGATCACTACACTGAGAATGCAGCAGACCCACGTTTACCAGACGGAACACTCTGTTGAGATCACACGTTTGATTTTAGCCCATTTTACACATGTGCTGCAGTATAGATTGGGTAAAAAAAAATTTGGGTTACGATTATTATTTTTACATGTTGATAATCACAGTGCAAAGTTAACGCATGGCTATTTTTGAAGACACGCGATGCCGTGAAAAAGTATTTGCAGTCATTTCTTCTACGTTTGCGTATTTTTCATGCCACATGGTTTCAGATTCGATTAAAATTGTAGCATAATGTAACATAAGACAAGGAGAATATGAGGAAACGTCGTCTTACATGCTCATATATTGAAGAAAATGGTGTTTCAAAACTTTGCATCAACTACACTTGATTGGAGATCAGTCACTCACATCACTGTGGAGGGAATTTGTCGTTCGGAAAGTAATCGAGTGATTATTTGTAACCATTACACCATCACTGACCCAGCAGTGACATTTGAGCAGGAACTGTCCATTTAAGGCCCTGCCACACCATCGCAGGGCTGGGCCTCTACAAAACCTTCATTTGGTTTCTTCTGAGCCATTCATAAACAGACGTGTGCTTCAGTCCTGCTGCAGTGGGGCAGTGGTGGTCCCCTGGGGGCTGCCTGCGTCAGCTGCCCATTGCTCGTACATGGATGGGTTAAAGGCAAAAGTCACGTGTCGTTGTGCTGCAGTGTGTTCTGTGCTGTGGTGTGTTCACAATGACAAATAATCCCTCACTCACTAAACCCAGTTCCACTTAAACTTGGACCGATGCCTGGATGTTCTCCAGTAGGAGTTTCTGAATGTATCGTCCTGTCAATTACAGCAAGTCACCCAGGCCTGAGGAGGAAAACATCTGTTTTTTTAATTACTGGTGCATTTCGTAAGTGTTAGTATCTCAGTTCCCGAGTGGTGCTCTGGTCTAAGCGTCGGTCTTATCATCAGGAGATCCCCAGTGTTGCTGCGGCCATCTGTGGCCAACAGTCCAACAGAGCTAAATTGGCTTCACTCTGTCTGAAGACAACTGGATGGCCCTCCCTCTCCCCCCATCCCTCAGCTCAACGCTAGCCAGCTCCAATTGCAGGATTGACTGTTGGTGCTCCTCTCCAAGCGTGCTAAGCCGAAATTCGCTAATTGATCCATGCACTCGAATGAAGGAAATGACAGTATCAGTCATAGCTACAGGCCTTCCGTGATTCATGTGATGGAGTGTCCAATCATACTCCATTGTCCTGGTGTGCAAGCGCCTTGCCTGAGTGGGATGCCTGTCATTTCCTAATGCCAGCTGGCCCTGTGGTTTCCCTCTGCATTTATCACTATTTAGACGCAGCAGAGGGGAAAACACTATTAGCGTCTAATCCTCCAGTTCCGCCTCTTTAAACGGAGCACGTTAGACCAGGAACCTAAAGCTGAGTGAAGCACATAATTACACGTCTAATTACGTGTCTATACCTGACCAGAAAAATATCGCAGCGAGGGAGCGGGTCCCGCAGAGACGGCATCAAGGGAAAGGGAGCGTGGGTTTGAAAGCCCACCGAGGTCGAGTCAACAGCCTCGCCAGCGTCTTCCCGGCGTCAGATGAGCTGAATGGAAATGTTTGCTCTGCGCTGGCTTTGGAGAAGGTAAAGGGAAAAGCGTCTCGCTGCCAGACGTCACGCTAATTACACACTCTGTATCCGTACGAAGCAGTCACGGACTTAAAGAGGAGCACGACGACACACGCTCCCGCTGATGAGAAGACGAGGCCTAAACTGCACTAATGAAAGCCCCAATCAGAAAGAGCGCCTCGGCCGTCCCGGGACCAGCTGGAAGTTTACTAACAGAGGGCACGGTAAACATTCATAATTACACATTTTAGTGGGCGCAGTCTTGTAGTGTTTTCCTTCCCCAAAGGCCTCTGTTGTTGTGGTCCCAAACACTGACCCAATCAGCGATTCCTGATTAGGGCTTTAACCTCCGACTCAGTCTGCTCAAGTCTGAATTAGGCTGAATGCGTTTGGGCAGATCACCTGTTTAGCCTGTGTAATTGCCACTGCTGGGCTCTGCTGTATAAGTCATTTGCTTTTGGACTGATGATTTGGTTTATTTCATTTTTTCCTAAGTGTCCTTTATATGTGCCCAGAGGATATACAGGATATGGAGCCCGGCTTGTCTTTTGGCCTGCTGATATTCCTCAAGACAAACACGTCTGCAAAAGACGAGCTAACCGACAGCTCATCCTCGGTTATTGCCGTCTGCGTTTCACCAACTGTTTGAGCTCTTGTGACATTTTTAAGTCACACGTTTGGCGCACACATACCTTAGTCCTGAGTCGGAGTGGGCAGTGGAGGCCTAGTGGTTAGGACGCTGCCTTTGGGACCTGAAGGTCGCAGGTTCGAGTCCCTGGGCACTA
>JBBPDA010000039.1:9029708-9040909 GCA_037974385.1 Arnoldichthys spilopterus
AGTGGTAGAAGGGGTGGGTGGGTAGGGGTGGGGGGTGGGGGGGGACAGAGGGCCAATCAGTTAGACTGTTTCTATAGTGAGATGTGTGATGAAGTTTCTTATACACATTTCAGCATGAACACACTGAGAAACACACTGAAGACTTACTGAAGTACATACGTTGTTCATAGGTAAAACTTTCTAGAACATGGTGGGCAACTTCAGTCCTGGAGGGCCGGTGTCCAGCACAGTTTGGTAGTTCCACTCCTCAAACACACTCACTAAACCTGCCAATCAACAGGTGAGTTGAGCCAGGTGTGCTTGAGTAGGGAAATCACCAAACTGTGCTGGACGCCGGCCCTACAGGACTGGAGGTGCCCACCCCTGTGTTTTCCCTTCTGCCTAAAATCAGTAGTAAATGGCTGTTGTTCCACAAAAACGTTGAGCCTGAGCTCAGGACAATGACATTTCGAAATGTATCTGTTTTCAAGAACATTCTCCATTCACTTTAAATGCGAAGTAGATTACTGGAATATTCTGGAACTGTGAGGAAGTTTCCAGAATTGTCCAGAATTTTCTAGAACCTTCTGGAATCTTTTAGAACTTTTGTGAACTTCTCTGGGATACAAATTTGCCCATTTTGCTGCTATTAATATGAAACTTTTGTGGGCTGTGGCCATAAAATCAAAGTTTGCGATGAACAGAGTCTGTAAACAGAGTTTACAGACTTTAGACTCAAGCAGTTTAAATATAACACTTAGAAGCTAGAAACACAAACTATGTAGCATTGTATAATCACTGTATTTGATCCAAAAGGTGTGTATTGTATGGAAGCCCATTTACACCACTTCAAAGAGAAAAGCCATGCATTGGAAAATGGGAAAATGTTCATAACTGTGACTTATTATCTCATAATTGCAAGACTTTTTCGTGATTATGAGACAGTAAGTCTATATCATGAGCTAGCAAGTGCAGGGGCAGTCATGGTCTAATGGTTAGAGAAGTGGAAAAGATCAATTACCAGAATCAGCCACCGATTATTAATAAAAAGTTTTATGGGGGAGTGGTGGTGTAGTGGTTAGGGAATTGCTCTGAACCTGAAGGTCACTGGTTCAAATCCCAGAGTGGTACAAGTACCACTGAGGTTCCTGTGAGCAAGGTACATGGGCACAGGTGTCAGCCATGTCAGCTGCCCACTGCTTCTGCATGAATGGGTTTGAGGACAGTGGTGGCCTAGTGGTTAGGACATTGCCTTTGTGAACTGAAGGTTGCAGGTTCCCAAGTCCCACCAGAGACACCCCTGAGGTACCCTTGAGCAAGGCGCTGTTGGTAGCTGCCCACTGCTGCACGTGTGATGGGTTAAATGCAGAGGTCACATTTCGTTGTGGTGCTCAAGTGTGTTCACAATGACAAATAGTCACTTTCACTTAAATGCAGAGGTCACATTTTGTTGCTGTGGTGTGTTCACAATGACAACCACTCACTTTATGTTTGTAGGTTTTGTGCTTCACTGGAAAAAAGCTTGAGAACAGGCTGTAGTCATGCGCACCTGCAGCAGGCATTTTTACTGGACTGACTAAGCTTTGCCATGGAGAACTGCTGCAATAGCCATATGTATGTGTATGTGTTTGTGTGTGTGTGTGTGTGTGTGTGTGTGTGTGTGTGTAGTTCCCTGACCTCACCACAGCTCCTCTACATACGGCTGACTGTCCCTGCAGCACACGGAACCTGCTCTTGTCTTGGCGAGGGTTTTTATGCCTGCTAAAGTAAACAAAAGCGTTCCACCTTTCGTTTGTTCTTGGAAAACTCTTAGCAGATCGCAGATGTCCTGCAGTAAACCGTCAGAAGAGATGGACCAGCGTATTTGCTGATTGTGTGTGATTTGATCACCAGCTGTGAGTTTAGGAGTTCAGTATGAGGCAGTGAAACCCCAATAAACACCTGCACTCTCTTTAAAACATCCACAAAATAGCCCTGTTCTTCCCTCCACCCAAAGCTCTGAGGAATGTCTGACATGTTGCTTTACTTTTTATAAGGGAAAACAGGTGGATCAGCAAAGCTGCAACTATTCATTATAACTTTTCATTATTTACATAATTATCTACATAATTCACAAAGATATATATATATATATATATATGTGTGTGTGTGTGTGTGTGTGTGTGTGTGTGTGTTTGTGTGTGTGTGTGTGAAATAGTAAGAAATACACAGAGCTTACAAATCAGTCACACCAGTGTTCCCAGTGTTCCCTCCAGTCCTGGAGAACTACGCATTTTAGTGTTTTCCCTGCACCAAACGTACTATTCTGACTAGTTAATCGCTTAACTGAGTTGAAGTGGTTGTGCAAACGCAAAAATGTGCAGGCCAGGGTATATTCCAGGACGGGTTTGGCAACCACCGAGTTAGACCGGCCTAAATCAACCAAATCCATATGTACAGTTCAACACAACCACTACTTACTGCCCACCTGCGACACGATGTTCAGCGTTCTAACTTCTGGACCTTAATTTGGAGAAAATAATTGCAACTTAAATTATAATTATTAAATATGACCACATTTACTGGTCAGAACGATCACAATTACATTTCCCCCCAAATTTTCAGACCTAACAGGCCAGTGGTGGTGAGAAAAACTGATATAAAACCTTGAACCTCAGACTTATTATTCCATCATGAATCTCAAAGTGGGGCAGTGGAGGCCTAGTGGTTAGGACATTGCCCCGAGGACCTGAAGGTCCTGGCCTGGGCGCTACTGAGGTACCCTTGAGCAAGGTACCGTCCCACTGCACTGCTCCCCGGGTGCTGTTGCCCACGTAAATGCTTGATCATTCCTGTATCTTGGAAGTCGCTTTGGATTTTACCGTGTTAGTTCAGGTCTCTAGTCATATTAGGCCTAATTTATCTTGAGTTTCCATTGACGTTTTACTGACGTTTGCCAGTGTCTAAAGCGACTTCTGACTGTTTAGGACATCGCTGTGCACCGCTGGGCAGGGAAAACTACTACTGACCTAAAAATATCATGTTTCACCTCCTTCCCCTCACCACCCAAAGCACAGCACAGAGAGTTTTATCCGGCTTAATACCAGTGCGTTCTTCTATTTCACGCACATTTTTTAAACAGCAAATGATTTCGTGTGTGTTTCCTGCTCGTAGAAGTGATGCTCTTTAAAGGCAGTGAAATGACACTGCACATTTGACCAATCCACATCTAAATGAAATGTATTATTAAATCATATCTAAAGCATATTACAGACACAGATACACGATCAAAGTGCACTTATGACACTCGAAAGGCTCAGGCGAAACAGTGCTGCTCCCGTTAATGATGTGCTTGCGCAGTTTCACTTTGCACACAAACAGGTCCAGTTTGCCAAGTAAACACTCCATTATAATAGTAATCCATCATAGCACATGCACCTCTGCCTTTCTGATTGGTTTATTGCATGTTAAGCCCAAAAGAGTGAATAATTAAGAGAGTTAGGAAAACATTTTTGCACCTTGCGCTGGCACAAAGTCTGATTTTCCCACTGCCGAAATGGATTTGGACACGCCCATAAGTGTTAGTTACATCTTGTGCATTATGCTTTGTGTTAGATCGTCAAAAGAGCCCATGGAGTTACCAGAAAAGTGGTAAAAAAAGAAAAGAAATCAAACTGGCTTAAATGCTAGGATCTGCTCTAAGTAGCTTCATTTTTCAGTGATACAGATGTGCACACTCTTGACTGTTCCCTCATGCAGCTGAAGAAGATACACCTTGCTGTCTGCCACATGCTAACATGCGCCGCTAATGTTGGCATAAAGCTAGATGGGTGACACAATCTCTTAAACTCCTGAAGCTCTTTCTGTTTCCAACGCCTTGCTTTATACTAGTTCCTCCATCTTTTCCCAGGTCACTCCGTGTCAGCGAATGCAGGCACGGCCCAAGCTTCCACTTGGTCTCTGCATGTGTGTGTGTGTGTGTGTGTGTACGTGACTAAGGCCTGTACAGTGCTGCATTGCTGAGCACTTGCTGCTTTTGATTTCTGTACTCAGTCCTCAGCAGTTCTGAGAGTTCACAAGAATGGGAAGTTGGATTACTCATCTGAGGGGTGAACTGGAGGACAAAGGGTTTCCCCTTACAGACACACACTCATCCAACACCTACTGAGTTCGATTTTTTTACCGTTCATCTTACATGTTTATCTCGCATCTCCACTCCCTTCTGCGTTAATACAGTGGTTGTGCTGTGCAGGCTGTGGTGGTGGTGGTGGTGGTGTAGGGGTGAGTTAGATGAAAAATGACCTGTTGTTTCACTTCTTAGTTATTGTAACTGCTGGCAGCATTGCTCATTAACCACAGGCCTGTTTAGAACCTAGGCGTAGATCAGGGCTGCCCACCTCTGGATCTGGAGGGATGGTGTCAAGTCAAGTCAAGTCAAGTGTATTTCTATAGAGCTTTTGACAACTGATGTTGTCACATAGCAGCTTAGCAGAATCCGGGTCTGAGGCCCCAATGAGCAGCCAAAGGAGATGGAGGCAAGGAAAAACTCCCTAAGCTATAGGGAGAAACTTTGGGAGGAACCAAAGCATAGAAGGGGAGTTTATCCTCATCTGGTCGACACCAAATAGCCATATAATATATATATATATATATGCGGCAGCAGTTCCTTGTGTACTTTTGATCAGTTTTTTGGAGGATATGGCTGTTCAGTGGGTTCCAGCAGCAAAACAGCGTATCAGGATGAGTCCAGCACAGTTTGTCGATTTCCCAGATGGTTCAGCTCACCTGTTAGTTGCCAGGTTTTGTGAGTGTGTCTATCATGGGGAACTACCAAACTGCAAGCATCAGAGTTGTGTCTCCCTGGCGTAGATGTTTGGGAGGAATGGCTGAAGACTGTGGTGTTCTTGCCATTCGGAAGTTTAGCCCATTAACAGTGTCGTCTTGGTAATGGCTGCTGAATCACGGTGATGATGAGAGGAGAGCCTTGGAGCTCATCCATTTGTGGGAGAAAACACAAGAACGACCTAGAAAAGTGAGTTTGGAAGCAAAGGGTTACAGTCTCCAGCCAGCAGGCTGAAGTGGAACCCAACCCCCCAACTGCTCCCCAGGCACTGTAACACTGGCTGCCCAGGGAGCAGTTCAGAAGGCCCTCCTTCCCACCTGGAGAGGAGCCAGTTGTGCCAGATGTGCTCTCTTAACCTCCCTTACCGTTATCTCTACAATGGGACATGAAGTGAAAGTGAGTATGTGTCATTGTGAACACACTCAAGCACAACAACGAAATGCATTTAACCCATCACACGTGCACACGTGGAGCAGCGGGCAGCTCTCAACAGCGCCCGGGGGGCAGTGTACCGGGATGGTACCTTGCTCAAGGGAACCTCAGCGGGGACTTGAGCCTGCGACCTTCAGTTCACAAGGGCAATGCCCAAACCACTAGGCCTCCACTGCCCTGTCTCGGTGCTGTAATTGCACATATTTTGCAATACGTGTGTGAAAACGTGCACAATTCTATGAATACCCAGTACTTCACACTCCTTTTGCTCACCACTCGGATGACACAACTCAAGTGCGATGCATGTTCACAGGTGACGGTTGAGCGGACCATGTGTTCTCTGTCCCGCTCACGAAAGCCTGAGCCCACGATTCAGTACGACACATCAGAAATCACAGGTTACCCTCAGCGTTTTATTTGGTTAGCTCCACGCCCTTGTGCGGCTCCCTGCAGAGGAGGATGAAGAGGAAGAGCAAACTCCTTGGTTAGAGTCAGACCACACTTATGCTCACACCTTTTCTTGTTTTCTTGTTTTGATTCGTGGCACGAGGCTCCGGAGGCAGCAGAGTGTACACCACACCGCAGAGCAGTGTGTGTGCATGTGAGAGTGACCTGATTCTCCGTGCGCTGTGGCAGGTGCGGCCTACCAGTGTGGTATGCGCAGCTGGTGGAAGAGTTTACAAGCGGTATGCACAAAAACACACACACACACACTCACACCTACCCACACTCTACACTCCACTCCACAAGGTTTATCAGCATTTCGGAGATGCAAACCGTCAGCACTGTGGTGACTTTGATACTGATGTTTATCAGTTAAGAAATGAGATGCAGCGCAAACAACAGGTCGTCATGTCACTTATGGTGCTTTGCCCTTTGGTTCTCGTTGTTCCCTAATACAGTAATAACTGGAATGGAGCGTAACACTCGTTATTGTTATTGTACGATGGAATTTCATTTTGCAAGTCTGCTGTTTAGTGGCGGCGACATGGAAACCACAGCTAAAATGAGCAGGTGTAGAAGTCCATGCGTCACATTACTGCGATGAAGGAGCGGATTATTAAGTAATTAACAGTAATTCCGGGTCACGGGGAAGCTGGAGCCAATCGCAGCTGATGTACAGCCAGGACGATCCCATCAAAGGGCACCACAGAGACAGACAACCAATCACACACACACACACCTACAGGCAATTTAGGGCATCCAGTCAACCTGTTGCAGGCCTCTGGACAGTGGGAGAAAACCCGCACGAACACGAGGAGAGCTTGCAAACCCCACACAGAATGGCATCGGGGATCGAACCCTGGACCATCTTCCTGCGAGGCGACAGTGCTAACACCACCATGCCCTGTGAGATTTTTCAGGGCGGTCGTGGCCTAGTGGTCAGGACCTTGCCTTAGTGAATGTTGACGTGACGCGAAAGATCATCGATGAGCAATGAATGGAAGGATCAGCCATAACATTAACACCACTGACAGGTAAAGTGAATGACATTGACTCTCTAGTTATTTCATTACAATGGCACCGGTCAGGAGGTTGGGATACTTTAGGCAGCAAGTGAACAGTCAGGTCATGAAGTTGATGTGCTGGAAGCAGAAAAAAAGCTGGTGGACAAGAGGATCTGAGCCACTTTGTCAAGGGTTTTATTATGATGGCTAGATGGCTTACTAGACATCTTGTGGAGTGTTCCAGGTGTACAGTAGTAGATACCTGCCAAAAGTGATCCAAGGAAGAAAACTGCTGAATCAGCGATCATGGTCATGGGCACCCAAGGCTCACTGATGCATGTGGGGAGTGAAGGCTAGCCCGTGTGGTCTGATCCCCCAGAAGAGCTACCGGGGGGTCAGAACACACAGTGCACCACAGTCAGAGCCGTTTCAGCAGCACGAAGGACACACTCATCATAAGGCAGGTGGTGTTAATGTTATGGCTGATCAGTTTACACTGATTTGCTTTGATCTGGGGAAACCTGGTACTATGGGGGTCTTTTTCTTGACCAGGAAATTAATAGAGTGTCCCATAGTGAGGGTCCTGTGCTGTGGGCCAGTATGAAATGCATGGTTGTCAGGGCGATGATCTGAGAGGCCTGCTAGATGGTTGGTAGACAGGGTTTATGAGGCAGGACTTCTGGCAGTTACAGCTCATGACATTCACCTCGATGAGAACAGGCGAGCATTGCACGTAGCCTGCTTGGCCTGGCTTACCGGACAATAGGACATGGACACCGACCAGGAGAAGATTTAAGTTGCCCAATAGGAATGCGGGGCTGAGCTCAGAGCGCTATGATGTAACACTGGTTAAAAAAGCGTGAGTGGAAAAAGCTGGGAGTGAGCGCGCCAGATGCTTTTGCGAGACGCATGCTTTACTTGTTTGGAGGAAACCATGGCAACAGAGGGGGAAACCCACACAGCTGTTGAAGAGCCGAGCATGCTGGCCCCAGAGCCACCGGAGTGCCTGAGATCCAATCAAAAGCCTTCGCCCCGCCAGCCACGATTGGATTTCATCATCCCAAGCACTCGATGCTTTAATGCACAGCAGATGTGCGGCCAGCAGTTGGCAGCGTTCTGACAGCAGAGGATGGAGCAATCCCCTACACCAACATCACCCCCCCCCCCACACACACACACACCCCTCCCTCCTCCCCAAAACTTCTGCCTGGCCTGGCCCAACATTGGTATAAGAAACATAATGGCAGCAGACACCAAAGTAAGTGATGCTTTAAATGTACTTGGTTCCAATGTGGACTTCGTTTCCACGTGAGTGCGATTTCATAATTATTGGCAAACGTGATAAACCGAAAGACAAAATTGTGTTGACTTTAATTTCAGTGCATCATTTTTTTTACTGTATGAGGCAAGAATGTTTCCAATCACTGACGAGCTTTCCAGGCTAGAAATATTAATTTTCACTGATTTTTCAAAATGTTTGCACTGTTACACTGTTTACACTGGCGCTCATTGCAACCAGATGCCTAATCGATCTAACACCTCTAAAAGCTTCCTCACACAGGGCCCTATTTTGCACCAGCAGAAAACACGACGCAAAGTGGTTTTGCTAGTTTCGTACCGGTGCATTTCACACCATGCACATACGTTTTCAAAATAACAAGTGATTTTGTGTGTGTTCGGTTGCGAATTATTAAACCATATTTATGCACCAAAATTTAGGTGCACAACGCTCATTACAGACACAGATACGTGCTTAAAGTGGACTCATGGCTCTCGAAAGCCTTAGGTGGAACAGTGCTGCTCCCATAAATGATGTGCTCACACATTTTCACACATGAGCAGGACTGTTTCCTCAGCCGAAAAGCCATCTGGTTTGCCAGGTAAACATGTCATTATAACAGCAATCCCACATATATCCGCCCCTGCCTTTAAAATATGAGGTGATGGGCCAGTCTGAGTGACTTATTGCATGTTACACCAAAGACAAAACTCACCTTCGAATTATTTAGAGAGTTAGGACAACCTTTTTGCACCTTGTGCTGAAGTCTGAGTTTTTTTGCTAAGTAGCTAAACGGATTTGGACACGCCCATAAATATCAGTGTGGCCTGGTGCTCCACATTTTGGGTTAGATCATGAAAAAATAGAGCCGACAAATTAATTGCTGGAATTAATGGATGACCACTGCTGATGTACCCGTATAGCACTAGCCCGACCCATTGTGACAGCTAGCCTGCCCCACGTGACCATCTGTGACATTGTTTTACAGTAGTGTTGAAAGGTTTTGGCCTTAGGTTAAAAGGTTAAATCCGTTCATGGTGAAGAAGTAGGTAAAAATGTTTTTAAGATTTTTTCAGATTTATCACTATTCCATTTTTTTCTATCCATCCATTTTCTAAACCGCTTCTTCTGTTATCGGGTCGCGGGGAAGCTGGAGCCAATCCCAGACTGCGGGCCTAAGGCACATTCACATCTACGGGTAATTTAGAGCATTCAATCAACCTACTGCAGCCTTTGGACTGTGGGAGGAAACCGGAGAACCCGGAGGAAACACACGCCAACACGGGGAGAGCTCGCAAACTCCACACAGAAAGGCCGACCTATGGATCGAACCCAGGACCTTCTCTCTGTGAGGTGACAGCACTAACCACTGCACTATTCCATCATCAGAATTACATATAAAACTAGTGTAGATTCACTGGTGGATGGGCTCAGTAGATAAAATGGCTACGCTTGTGCTATAGACATCTGAACCCCTGGTTCCATCCCCAACCACTGTAAAGAAATATGAACTGGTTGTTTTGTCTACATTGCGACATTTCACGTCAAACCACTTTAGACTTTGTTTACATCTCAAACAATGAATCAGCGTGAAAAATCTGTGTGGTTTCCCATTAAAGCCTGTTGCATCACCCGGTTAGCAGAGCAGAAGTGATCGTAGTTGGGAAAACTTGCGAATAAGAACGAGGAGCAATTATTTTTACATCAGCAAAATATTTCTCTCATTTTTACATGGCACATGCTCGTTTGCGGAGAGGGGCGAACAATAACACTTAGCATGCTTGAGGTCTCTTGACCTCCGTGTCTGCACGTGGTTGACGTCACCACAGTGCGGCCTGGGAGGAGGCTTAAGGCCGCCGTTTGGGACAGATCTGTGGATGAGGAGCCCCAGAAACCCCAACTCTGGAGTCAGGACCTTGTAACTTTACGAGAGCAGATAAAATGTCAACGTTATGGGATTATACTGCGAGCAATTCTGGATAAAATACTCCGGGTCCATTTGTGAACCGCACTGAGTTACGAGGTCTTGATTTGACAATGGAGCCATTTTTTTGTACAAAATCACCCTGCAAAACAAGTCATTACGTCAAGCTCCTGACAAGCGCAGTAAATCGTCCCTGTTTTGGCCCCTGCTGCTTGTGTGCAAGCGCACACACACACGCAGGCCGAGTCACACTGTAATCATATTGTGTGAATTTTATCTGGAGTGCTGTGACCAAAGAAATGCAGCATGCATAGTTGTGTTCTTTCATCCCCGCTTTGCTGGCTTAAGACACAATTCCCTCCGGACGCGGGGAAAAAATGAAGAAAGGGGGGGGGAGAAGTGGCACAAACCCAATCAGGACTTATCTCAGTCATCGTGGCGAGCCAAAAATGTAAAAAAAAAAAAAAAAAAAAGCAGACTTATCATGCCCATATGGAGTGTTTCAAGGAAAGTGTTGGAAGGTGTGTATCCAGAGAGGGAGAGGCAGTACCACTGTGTGTTAGCCTCGCGTTGCACAACATCTGCAGCTGCTAAACATAACAGGCCGAGCTCACACGCGGAGGCATCTCCGCTCTAAAGCGCGGCGGTTTGCATTTTTCTGTGCCCGCCGTAGGTCACAAGCCTGTATGTCCCTGCGCTTCTTTCCCGCAGGTTTAAAATCAGCCAGTGTGTGGAGACTGCCAGTCAGCTCGGGCTTTACCGCCGCGCCCTCAAACAATAGACATTTGGGGTCGATTTTCTGCGGCCGGAGAATACGACATAATTGCGGGGGAGGACTGCATGAACTTCCACTTGACAGGAACACCAACAAAAGCAGCAGGTGCTGCTGACTGACAGAAAACCACTAATCAGCACTTTGCAATAAGTCCTTGTTCCACTTCTGCTAAAACGGCGTTTGACTGTGGGCCACTGTAGCGTAGATGCTGAACCGACACATCAAACCGGCCACGATTTCTGACACTCTGCAAAAAAACAACACAGCCTTGCGCAAAACACTCAGTCACCTTAAGCTCTGCGTCAGACAGTGTTTGCAGATCCTTAGGGGGGAAAACACACACACACCTTCAAGCAATGACTGGGCCATTACACCCCCCCCCCCCCCCCCAACAAGTTAACAAGTAATAGAAACCTTTAGGCCCCAAGTTAGCATTGTGTTAACTCTGCCTACACTGATCAGCCATAACATCTATCTATCTATCTATCTATCTATCTATCTATCTATCTATCTATCTATCTATCTATCTATCTATCTATCTA
>JBBPDA010000039.1:9048609-9060446 GCA_037974385.1 Arnoldichthys spilopterus
CACACACACACACACACACACACACACACACACACACACACACACACACACACACACACACACACACACACAAATCCTAACATGAACTGATCCAGTCTTCTCTAAGCATTAGCATCATGCTGTGTTAGTGGCATACCACCTACTTCGCTGTCCTTAGAAAAGATTTGGACTAAAATGACCCCAGTTCAAATCACTGATGCAGAACGTACTTGGAACCCTTTTTAGAATGGGCTAAACACACCTGGCGATCAGGTAATCCACCTGGAAGCGGAGAACTTTCTGGAGAACAGTGCTGTCTCTGATCAGGTAGCGTAAAGCTCGCAGACCCGCTGCACGTACTTCCTTAGCTTCATTAAGCAAAGCCAATCGGAGGCTGGAAGAACAAGGAATCAAATTGTGTTAGATATTAAATCAACTTTGTGTACCACCAATGTTTTAAGAAGGTTCCAGTTTCTGTTTAATGCAGCCCTCACCAGATAATGATTTCATCATACGCAAAGCCAAACTTCTCTTGTGAATGGCCGACATTGCAAAGTAGCTATATGAGAAGGAAGAGACATGTTAGTACAGCAAACACACTTTATATGATGAGCATGACCTTAAAGAGTGTCTAACAAGATGGCCTACAAGGCAGTGAAGATACGCATGATCACAGAAACAGCTAAAAGGTCAAGGTAGTACGGCGAGTTGATTGCTATGGCTCAGCCTGAAAATCCCAGAGCAAAAGGATGGAGTGAACGAATCTCAAAGGACATGACAAACCTTAATGAAGTTGTTGAGGTGACCCAGTTTGCGCATGTTGGAAACACCCTGCTGTTTGGCAACATTTTGAAGGATCTCACGCAGGTTATCTTTAGGGTCTGTAATGACATGAAATCACAAGCGTAACAGCTCAACAATATCTACAACAACAGTTTGAACAACAACAGGTCTCCCCAGAACAAGAACACGTGGTTTTGACATGGCATTAATGAAACTAAGCACTAAAGGATGACATGCACACTAAAAGGAGACCCCATATAATCATAAAAATAAGAACATTATTGTTAAACAGTTTAGTGTGTTTTGAAGGTTCACATGTGCACCAATATCACATTGAGCTTTATTGCATACAAGTACTCAGACAATGTAGCCTAGAAAATTCTGCTGTGAAGATCTCTTCTATTTGTTTTACATTTAACATACAAACCCGTCTTTTGATAAAGTTGAGACTTTTAATAAAATGCAATAGAGATAAGAATTTAGAATTCGTTAATTTTAGGGAAATGAGGATGGTATTAACACAAGCATTCATCCAGAGTGAACAGCCTAATCTCTGTAATGTCATTTCAACTGAACCAAAAAATAACAACAAATAACATTCATATCATTTCCTACCTAACAGGCTTTAAACTGCCTATCCCTAAACCCTGAGGATTTATTGTCTACAAAAAAAGGCAGAACTGGAATCCTACACACCTCACAAACTACAACAAACTCATCCTTTTGGCATTTGGTGAATTACAATTGTTCACTAAGCATATTTTACTGCAACATCAAAAGAAACAGGGGTGAAACACAGAGCAAACTCCCTCTGCCATGTCCCTAACAACAAAGCCAACAACAGCGAGACTGTGGTGATGTGATGATGTCATGAGGGTGGGATGTGAATACACCAACATTCTGTTTGGAAGAGATGTTTACTCACCAAATGTAGATCAGTATTTGATAATAAAGAAAAACATGTGCTGATATGGTCTAGTTTGTTCTATGCAGTGGTTCCTCTCTGGGTTACACACTGATTTAACAATGACCGTTTGTGAAAGCTCTAAACAGAGGCGTTTGTTCTTGATAGCGTAAGCATTCAGTGTGATTGGAACAAAAAACCCTAATACAGTTTGGATCCTGACCGACTTCACAAGCCTAACCAAACACAAGCACATGGCATAAAGTATGTTTTCTGAACAAAAAAAATATGTAGAGAGAATTGACAATCAGTAGTATAAAAATGTAACCTACTTCAACAGAATTTTCTTTTTATTCAAATTAATGTAATGTAAAAATATATATAAAATCTTAGTATAGCAACTTGTATAATAGTATCATGGCCTAAAACATGCATAAAGGCATTTTGAATGTGCACAGCTTACTCATGGTATGCAAAAATGCTTAAGGCTATATCAGAGGGGCTGTTAAAAAACACTGAAAGCTTATTTTTCCTCATATTTAAATAAAGTCAAACCACTGCAGAATATTAATGAAGCATAACAGACTTATAAAGAAGACATGTGTTTGTCACAAGACTTAATGCAAGATGTGTTTAAAATCCACCAAGGAGCAGATAATATTAGTATCACTTTGGTATCAGCCATGAGAACCACTGAAAACCTTTCATTCATGATCTGATCCTATAGAATTATGTTAATGACCCCCCCCCACACACACACCTTTTTAACTCTGTGAAAACATCAGGAACATGAAAAAAAAAAGTCTAAAGCTTCCTGCCATATATGCAGTAAATCCAGCCGAGGAGGTATACCAATACGAAAATATCAGTAACACTCCACTAAAGCACTACTTGAGCAGGATCATCAGGGGAGCTTCCATAATGTAATTTCTGGAGATTTGAGAGGCCAGTTCCTACAGGATAAAGTAGGCTCTCTCTGTAATTTCCCCTAAATTACTTCAGACAGCCCAGATGGAAAAGTCCCAGCCTAAATGTACAAGTCAGCATTACACGACTGGTGCAACACTCAATAACAATAACAGTACAGTGCACAGACTGCAAAAAGGTTTTGTAATGATGTTACTGTGCAATCAAATTAAACAAGCTTCAAACTTCTGAGCTCCTGTGTTAAAAAGCAATAATTTATTCTGAATTTGTAGACTTGAAGACAAAGGTGAATAAAAAAATCACAGATCACAGCTGTAACTAGGTAAATGATAGCACTTCTACATTTTAAACTATTACCACAATTTTTATTTTGTTCATTTAAAAAACATTTAAGAAATTAGAAATATTCACTTCTTCCTTAAAAAATGCTGTGCTAATTTTAGATGCTTAAACTAGGCTAATTAAATTGGAAACAAGGGATGCATTGGTACTACCCTTTAGAATGCAAGACACTAAGTTAACCATAATGAATATCAGCCTCATTAAAACATGTTTCAAGTCTAAATCTATGGACATGTTAGCACTTTCACAGCTTTCAGCACTGGCATGTGTTAAAAGGAGTAATCTCATTATGGGAATGAGAAGGTGCTCAAGAATGCTGGTTTGAGAAGCTGCAGTGACAGGTTTCATACACATTAAATTCGGTGTTTTGTGGCTTGTGACAGACTAGTAATGGTGTCGTGCTGCACGGAGACAGGACAGTCACTAGATAGGTATAAAGGCATATACACCACTTCAGCACAAATAAATGAAAGTGTTCTCAGTACTCAAGACTTGGAATTTAAAGGATGTGGTACTATTATTGGAATGGCAGCTCCCAACAGGAAACAGAAACCCTAGTTCTGTGCTTGGCTAAAAACAGACAAACAGGAATAGAACAAAAGCTCAAAATTGCAAAACCAGCTTGTTGACACCTTACAAACACTTGGCCAGATAGGGGGCTCAGAAAGCAGGGCTTCTCAGTTAATCAGATAACTTGTTGTGGATCGTCCAGTAGGAACCTCATTCATTGCAGGCGTAAATCCTCAAGCTAACTAAGAAATCCTGCTTTGTGAAAAGGGACCAAGTGCATGCACACTCCTCTAAACTTACACAAACACTACCCCTGTTGTGATCTGTTACTGGTTACTTTTAAACGCTGTTATTGTCTGTGCTAACTAAAAAGATTCACAGCATTGCAAAGCAGTAGTGGCAGTATTTGTTATCTGATACACACTAATGCAAGGCAGCAGTTAGTACTGGAAGGTCACATGGAGTATGAGAGGCTTGATGTGCCATCTAGACATTCGTCAGCATCTGGATGTTATACGGCCCAGTATACACAGCCATGGTCGTCTCATATAGTATTTGCCACGTAATGCAATTTCCAGCCCTTCCCTTCCCTGTCCTGGCCCTCGGACACAACCATTCAAACCAAGCCCAAACACAACATAAACGCTAGCTGGCTAACGAAGCAGCAAAATGGGCTGTAAACAATGCCCATCATGTCAGACACGGCTTCCAGCCGCCCCAAAGAGTCATTATAATACCCAGTTCTGTTATTTATCACGACATTTCACCCGTTAACTGATAGGAGCACGAATACAAGCACAAAACATCCCAGAAATGTCACATCTCTGGCTGCTTCAACTTGGCTGAAGGTTGGGGGTTTACTCGTCAGCAGCACGAAGCGACGGCAGCCAGACTGACTGGGTGATGCTTCAGTGAGTAACATCATGGGCGTCAATGTAGACGAGAAAAAAAACGCTGATAAATTGTTTTCGTGTTTATTCAAATTAGAATTTTTCCCCCATCTTGAAAAAAACCCACATACACTCGGAAATATAAGCAGCATTACGCCGTTGGTCTGGGAATAACCCACCTCTAGTCAGATCGAGCGGTACATTTTCCTCCCCACTGTCATTCCGACCTGTCAAAAAAAGCGACAGCGGATGGTGAGCTAAAACAGACGTTCCATATGCAGCTGGTTATGACAAAAGCACATTTTTCGACAAAGTAAAACGATCAACAATCCGCCCCCAATCCTCCAAATCTCACCTCGCATCCGTATACTTCGGATAGGACGAGCTCGGATGCTAACCGCCATCTTTCCAGAGACAATTCACAACACCGGAAACCGCGCGGAATATCGCGAGAACGGAACTGGGACAGGGCGAGACGTTCGTAGCCCCACGTCACATAGTGTGGGAGAATCGCACTCAGCACTGCGCCTGTACGGTGGAGAACAGGGAAACAGCACTTTTCAGAAGCGTGATTTATAATCGATAAACACTAATAATGTTGTGAATCTATCGTTGTTTTTGGACAATTCTATGTATAAAATTATACAACAAATTACAAAACATTATCAAAATTCACCATCAAGGATCTGATTTTAAAGAAATATTTTAAATCACCCCTGACTTTGGGATAGGCCAGTCAGCTGCTGTACGCTGCTGTATGGTCTATTTACATTTTTTTAAATTCTTTTTAGTCTATAAGTAAAAACAAGCATATGTCATCATTTAATGTGGACATAATCCAGGGCAGCGGTGGCCTAGTGGTTAGGACATTGCGCTAGGGGCCTGAAGGTTGCTGGTTCAAGTCCCAGCTTGGGCACTACTGAGGTACCCTTGAGCAAGGTACTGCTCCACGTCTTGGAAGTCGCTTTGGATAAAAGTGTCAGCCAAATGAATAAATGTAAGAATTCACTAAAAGCCAGCACTGCACACAAGCCCGTCTACTGAGGTTAGCCCCGCTCATTTACACTGAAGTTATCTGGAGTGTTTCAGCGCAGACTGCATTTTAAATGGGCAGTGGTGGTCAACTGGTTAGGACATTGCGATTGGGACCTGAAGGTTGCAGGTTCAAGTCCCGGCCCAGGCACTACTGAGGTACTGCCCCGTTGAGTCGTTGGATAAAAGCGTCAGCCAAATGAATAAATGTAAATGAGGAAGCCAATCAGAATAGAGCTCATTTACATACATGAGCAACCGAAACAGCCTGTTTAAATCTAGGGGTTAAAGAGAGGTTGGAAAATGGCGACGTCGAGATCATTCACTGTTGTTGGTACATTCACCACGCAGATGTTCTAAGTAGATCTCTGGGGGAACAAAAATGACATGTTGGACATTCACTCACTCACTCACTCACTCATTCACTCACTCACTCACTCACTCATTCCCTCTGAGCTGCGAATGCAAAGGTGCTGCTGGAGTCTATCCCAGACCCTTGACAGGTCACCAGTCCATCGCCGGGCAAACCAACACTCATGCATACACTCACACCTTATAGGGCAGTGGAGGCCTAGTGGTCAGGACCTCGCCCATGAGATTGGAGGATGCAGGTTCAAGTAATACTGCGGTCTCCTTGAGCAAGGTACTGCTCCCCAGGCACTTTTCATGGATGCCCACTGCTCCATGTGTGCAAGTGTGATGGGTTAAATGCAGAGGTCATGTGTCATAGTGCTGCACTTAGGGTGTTAGGGTGTGTTCATGATGACAAATAATTGTAAAAACAAGTATGTATTGGAAATCCGCTTAAATCTGGGGCTCTGAACGTGGGCCTGGCACTGACATCTGATGACACAGCCTCAGGAGTTTGTAAGGCTAAGTGCACGATTGACTGTTTCTCTTTCCTGCTCCCCAAGCCTGAGCTAAAGCTGTTTTTCTGTGCATTTTTCATTGTTTTACGCGAGTGTTTTGATGTTGAGCACCGTGGGGCCGCAATCAGCATCAAACAGAAATTCTACTGTCGTCCCAACCCTACAGCTAATAACCCAGAAACGCGAGGAAACACTGGCAGACTGCTGCTTTGCTCTTCCCTCGACCCCTCTTTGCACATGCGCAGCGGTTCAGAAAGCCGTGGAAGCGTCGCTCTTGTCTTTGACTCCGCGCCACTGAAAGAACAAGGCTGTTCTACCCGGAGTTCCGTCATCCAGATGCCAAATTACCCCCTAATCACAGAAATCACAGCTTCTGGGGACTGATTCTGGGGGCTCGGAGCGAGACGCCTCTGCCAAAACCTCCAGATAAAGAGCGAATCAAAGCGAAAACACACAGCAGAAGTGGTGCTGGCGGTTTGAGGCTGTTAGAACTGGCCGCTGATCTGAGCGGTAATGAGCGACTGAAGAAGACTTGAGGTCCTTCTGTTGCTGACGTGTCAACCGACCTCCCCTCATCTTGGCGGTGTGTGTGTGTGTGTGTGTGTGTGTGTGTGTAATTACAAAGCTAATAAAATGGTCAGAGCTTTCAGCGGTGGGCTCACAAAGACACCCACAGACTGTAGATGGAACACCCAACGAGACTCCCAGTGGGTCCAACTGGAGCAGTGGTCTGCAAGCTTGTGCACATGGGCATTTTGGTGCCATATGTTCATTGTGCCCATTGACTCATTATTAGCATATTAGCAAAAACAGCTATTACATTACTACTGTAAAGAAAACAAGCTACGGAGTCCAGAACTTGCATGACAAGATAACACACCTGCTTCAGAGGCTTGGGACAGAAGCTTCAGCCATAACTAAAAAACACTTGCTAATCGCTAATTGCTAGTTTGGTAAATGGTCACAATTACATTTTTTCCCACTTTTATAAATATGCAGTCGATCAAGCAAGACAGGCTTGGATTCCAGTTTTTACTCTTTAGCTTTGGCGCTACGTGGCTAATGTTACTAAAAAAAAACAATATAGCCCTTTTTATCAAAACTTCTCTCAACTTGCATCTATGGACGTGGTTTAGGACTCAGTGTGACTTACTGTGAGCTGCAAAAAAAGAACAAAACTTCACCACTGAATGCAACTGTTTCACACAACAGGCCTGGTATAGAGGGTATATAATGTCCCTGTAGACAGAGACAGAGACTTTCACTGAGTGTCAGCAGTAACCCCCCCTCCCCCCAAATATACTGAAAAGAAAATATTTAAGAAGAGCTGATGTGCTATTGACGGCACAAACAGATTTAACAAGAGGTGCTTTAGTAAATGGAAGCGGTGATTTTACAGACTTTGCAGAATCCGAATCTAAGGAAAACAGAAGTTAACAGATAGCTGCAGTTCACAGAAACAGCTGCTTGTAATAGGCCTGGGGGGTGGGGTGGGGGGGGGGGTCGGGGTCAAACACAGGGAGTTAAACGATTGTCTGCTTAAATTAAAGGCAGTTGTGCTCTACAGTGATCCTTACAACTTACCAAAGAACCAGTGGGCAATGACATGTGGGCAGGAATCCAGACATCTATTGTTTGTAGGCATTCAGGCTTTGCTTTGTGCATTTCCCCACCATCAAAATCAGGAATCAGTAAATATATAGAAGTATTTGTCTTTAGTGGCGATCTTAAGGAATAAAAACTGTATTTAAAGCTGTAAAGTTTACTTGAAATGCTGCAGCTGTCAAAAACTCAGTTTACAGTTACACATTTCTCCTGCTTTCCACCTAAAATGGATAGACAGACAGAAAGATGGATAGATAGATAGGTAGATAGATGGATGGATGGATGGATGGATGGATGGATGGATGGATGGATGGATGGATGGATGGATGGATGGATGAATATATAGATAGATGCATGGATGCATGGATGGATGGATGGATGGATGGATGCATAGACAGATAGATGGATAGATAGATGCATGGATAGAAAGATAGATAGATAGATAGATAGATAGATAGACAGACAGACAGACAGACAGACAGACAGACAGACAGACAGACAGACAGACAGACAGACAGACAGACAGATAGATAGGTAGAGTAAGAAGAACCATGGTGTTCTTGCCTGAAGTGACATAATATTGGAATACGATGAGACTGCTTCCGCTGACCGGTTGTCCTGTTTAAAATGACCGTTACCTGAAGAGATGTAATGCAGATGGCTTTAGTTAAAGAGGAAACGGTGTGAGTGGGTTGAGAGATGTTTTAGGGGTGTGCTTATGAAAAAGATGTGGGAGAATATTGACTTCTGCTCCATCACTAAAGCGTCTGACTGACTACACCTCGACTACTCTAACCAACAGATGATAACACTGAATAAAAGCTACAGAGTAGCACGAAGCAGATGTAGATGTACACAGCTGACCTGCTGGTATCTTGGGTATTGGACGTGCTTGGGAACATTTGACTGGCCCTAAACAACCTTGTTCTTAAGCAATAGAGTTGGACGGCGAACAGCGAGCGCAGAAAACAAAAGCATCCTCTCCAAGTCCCAAACCACAGCACTACTGTTTGTTACGTTTCTCTTTTTCGGTTCCACACTATCATCACTCTTGTACTTTGGGTTTGGACAATCTGCAACATTTCAGTGTTTACGTTCGCCCGTTTAAACGTGTTTATCTCACTCCCAGACTATACAGTGTGTGTGGAAATCTTTCGCTGAGTCACCCCAGCAAAGGCACAGCCTTACCTGACTGAAGTCAAACCAGATGGAGCAGTTCTGCTCCCAAACAGCAGCTTCAGTTCCTCAGCACTTTGCATAAGAACATTTCACAGCACATAAAACCAGACTAGGACAATTCGTAGAGCCCAGCACACAGAACCCTGCATTCAACCCATCTGTGTAGGAGCAGTGGGCAGCTGACGTGGGCAGCGCTTGGGGACGGTACCTCGTTCACGGGAACCTCAGTAGTACTTGTATTGGACTGGGATTTGAACCAGCGACCTTCAGGTCACAGGGGCGACTCCCTGACCTTTACACCACCACTGCCCCTCAGTATAATGCTCTTTCATTGGCCCATATTTTCTGGTGGCAACATTGATTATCAGCGTCGAACATAACCTTGTATCTCCAAAAACGTAGCTTTAAAAAAAGAAGAGGAAATGTTTTTAACTGTTGCTGCAAGTTTGTATAACTGGGTTTGATTCATTCTGAACCATCTAGACTGGTTTATCATGAAATACTGGCATAGTGAAAACAGCAGCCAGCATATTCAAATTTGGCTAAAACACACACACACACACACACACACACACACACACACACACACACACACACACAGAGACACACTGTGGTGGCCTAGTGGTTAGGACATTGCCCTTGGGACCTGAAGGTCGCAGTCCCAGCCCGGGCACCACTGAGGTGCAGGTGATGGGTTAAATGCAGGGATCACATTTCGTTGTGGTGTTTGAGTGTGTTCACAATGACAAATGGTCATTTTCACCTTCTCACACACACACACACACAGCAACAATGCAATGTTAGACCAGCAAGTCTCAGACCTGTTAATCTAGGACCCTTCATGGATATAAATGCCACTGCGATGCCCACTTGACACTTCCCTTCACCCACCAGAGCCTGGTCAGTTTCGCTAGAGAGCATCACTGAGGCGCCGCTGACATGGTGCTGTTCTGTGACATTACACAAAGCTCAGGTCGCCACTGGATGGCCATGAATACAGATAGGTGGGTGTGTAACCAATCAGCCACAACATTAACACCACTCACAGGTGAAGTGAATATCATTGATTGTCCAGTTATTTCATTACGGTGGCATCTGTCATGGGTTGGGAGATATTAGGCAGTCAGTTCTTGAAGGTGATGTGTTGGAAGCAGGAAACGTACCTCCAGAACGGCAGGTCTTGCAGAGTGTTCCAGGTGTGCAGTAGTTAGTACCTACCCAAAGTGATCAAAGGAAAGAGAACTGGTGAATCAGTGACAGGGTCATGGGCACCCAAGGCTCGCTGATGAATGCAGGGAGGGAAGGCTGGTCTGTCTGGTCTGATCCAAAAGAGAAGCTCCTGTTGAACAAAAAGCGATGCTGACTCTGATAGAAAGGGGTCAGAACACCACAGTCAGAGCTGCTCCAGCAGCAGGAGGAACACGCTCAGTATCAGGCAGGTGGTCTTAATGTGGGAACCACTGAGCATTTAAGACGAGCAGAAGGCCTCTCACCCATCAGCCTGTGCGGTCAGAACTAACGGCAGTGTTAAGGACACAATGGCTCTTTTTTAAATGATGCACTGACACAAAAAAACGTTCTTGTTGACTAACCATTGCAGCCATACACCTGCGGAAGCTAATGTCCCACAGCGCGGCGTCTTTCGAAAAGCCTCTATCATTACGATTATTGTCTTCTGCTGATGAGCAGTGTGTTGTGATGTGTTTAGCGTGTGCAGAGGTTTAAAGGTTTGGGTGTGGGGCACGTAGCCCTGGCGAGAGAAGCTGCCCTGCACTGAAACCTGCGGTCTAACAGACCACACATCCTGCAGCTGGGAACAACCTGCACACACACACACACACACACACACACACACACACATACACACGTGCACAGGCACGCGCTCTGCATCCAGCTCTGCAGGCTGAAGTGCGAAGCGACGGCAAAAGGCCGCCTCCACCTGAGCACCCAGTGCGAAAGCCACAAAAGACACATCTCAGGCAACACATTCAGACTGAGAACGTTTCGAAGAGTGAGGGCCTGCTCCGCCCTGCCTGCCACTCACACACTAACTGTCATACAGCGAGGCCTGCTGCAGCCTGGTCAGGCCTCATCCAGACCTGTTAGTCAGAGACAGAGAGCAAACTGTGAAAGTCATCGACTGCTGGAGTGTGTTTTCCACTCTGCTGCGAACATTGTGTTTTCGTTTAATGTAGGTTGTTGAAGATTCGCCGATCAGCCATAACATTAACACCACCTGCCTGATACTGAGTAGGTCCCTCCTGCTGCTGAAACAGCTCTGACTGTGGTGCACTGTGTGTTCTAACCCCTTTCTATCAGAGTCAGCATCACCTTTTAAACCACAGTAGCTCTTCTGTGGGATTGGAACAGACACGCATCAATAAGACCCAGATGCCCATGACCCTGTCACTGATTTACCAGTTTCCTTCCTTGGATCACTGTTGGTAGGTACTAACTTCTGCACACCTGGAACACTCCACAAGACCTGCAGTTCTGGAGACGCTCGGACTCAGTCTGTGAGACGGTACCTTGATTGGTCCAAACAGTGTACAGGGATTGGTCCAGACAAAAGTGTACAGGGATTGGTCCAGAAAAAGGGGACTGTAATTGGTCCAGATGAAAGTGCAGGGTGATTGGTCCAGACAAAAGGGTGAGTGCAGCCGCCATTTTTAAACTCTGTGAAGCGTTTGCCATGTAAACTCTAAAAAATGTTAAAACAGTGGGCAGTGGTGGCCTAGTAGTTAGGACATTGCGCTGGGGACCTGAAGGTTGCAGGTTCAAGTCCCGGCTCAGGCACTACTGAGGTACCCTTGAGCA
>JBBPDA010000039.1:9112606-9131867 GCA_037974385.1 Arnoldichthys spilopterus
CTGTCTGATTACTGCCCCCCACAGGTAAACACACAGAATTACAGTCTGGACTGTCTGATTACTGCCCCCAACAGGTGTAAACACAGAATTACAGTCTGGACTAACTGAATAATAATATAGTTAAACAGAGGGAAACCAATGCAAATGTAAATATACTGGCATCAATGAACTGCTGCTACAAAATGCAGTGAATTGAAAACCGTGTCTACTGGGCCTTAGTATGTGATACCTTTTAAAAACTCATTTTGGTCTGTATGTCTGTCTTTGTGGATAGAATGTTGAACCATCAGAGGGACATTCTTTGCTGTTTGAGCTCAGTGCTGAGAACCAGAGCCAGGAGGCAGAACTCTTTAAAGAAGTATTGTCATGCTCAGCGATACAAAGGTACGATAAACATTATTTGAAATAATATGTATTTCATTAGTCACAAACTATAACAGGGTTTCTGCAGAGTCTTAAAAAGTCTAAAATAAAGGATTTAAGGCCCTCAAAAGACTTAAAAACATGAAGATTTTATGGAGTAGGTCTTAAATGTGATTGTGTATTTAATGGTACTTCCATTTTTTTGGTTGGGGGTGATGGGGCAGTGGTGGCCTAGTGCTTAGGACCTTGCAGAAGGTTGCAGGATGACCTGGGTACCACTGAGGTTCCCTTGAGCAAGGTACTGCTCAATGTACTTCTGTTCACAAGGCCATAAGGCCACTACTGCCCACCAGTCTGAATACACACTTTGGTAAATATGAATAAATTTGTTTATTTTGTTATTAAGTGTAAGACTCTCAGATTTCTTTAATGTCCTTTCTACTTTTTTACCAATGTAGACACAAAATTCGTCTTAAATTTCATTCATAATGGTCTTGAAAAGTCTTAAATTTGACTTGTTGAAACCAGCAGAAACCCTGTATAACTTGAGTGAGCAGTTCTAGCTTCTAATCATTTTACATATTCTAGTAGAACAGAAGAAAACAAAATACACAGTGCATTAAGCTCGCAGTACTGGGAACCACTGACTCGTTGGAGTGTTTTTGTTCGTATGTGGCACAAACCAGTGGCTATATCTGATTATTCTTTTGATTAGGAGCACTAGAGCTGCGGCCCCAGGCCTGAACAAACTGTCAGCCAGTGACCATGACTCTGGAGTGGAAGATGAGGATCTTTCTCCACGGCCTTCTCCCAACCCTCATCCTCTCAGCCAGCAGGTCTTAGACATTTTTATTTCACGTTGCTAGGATATAGGTAATATGTGCTGTTCAAAGCTGTAGATGCTGCTTAACTCCTTTCTGCATGTCTCCCAGTGGCCAGTCTGCTGTGGAATGGAAGTCAGTCTTCAGATATTTATAATGCAATACAATTTGTATGTTCATTACTTTGATTACAGGGAATAACCTAAAATGATAAATTGTCCAAGGTAAAAGAAACAAAATGCAAAAAGTAGGTCACAAAAACAAAAGATTTTATGGAAAATTGAGATTTTTAAGGAATGAAGGAGCTGATTAACATGCAGCTCTCTTGAAACACAAGAAATAAATTAAGCTCTAAATGTTCATGCAAAGAATTCCTAAAGGTGCCATAACTTTTGCTTCTACTGCGGAGTTATTCTCTTCTGATGCTTTGGCTCATTCTCTTCAGAATCAGAACTTTTCTCCCCATTCCTGCACTACTGTATATACTGCTATAAATGCATCAGAGACTGTACGAGCAATGTGCTCCAGCTCTGACTTTGTTCACACAGAGGGGTCACTAGCAGAGGTTCTGCCTCCTGTAGGAAATGTCTGCATTAATAATTTACTTCCACTGCTGCAGGAAAGCTGGACGTTGAGAAGCCCGTTGTTAATTAAATCTACATATTTCAGTTTTTGCACCCAAACCTTTTATTTATGATGTGTTTATTTATTGTAACCACTAACCTTTGTAACATTTATGGCTATGTACTGTAATCAAACTGCTGAAATTACCAGTAAAAAACAGAAATTTTAGGTAATCTTTGGGGGGGAGGGGTGTTTGGAGAGGATGTGCATCTTTTTATTGTCCGTGCATAATCAGAATAATCAGTAAATCTGATTACTAATAAGCCGCAAAAGCCATAATTTATTTCTTTTCCCAGACTAGACAAGTCCAGCCGTCAGTTCCAGAACTCTCTATGGTGGCGGATGGCAGCTTCCTCGATGGAAAGCTAGTAGAATCATATGATCAAAGTCTTCCTCATCCTTCCCAACCAAATACTCAGCAAAGGAGCTGTGGTCAGCAACCTGGACCACGACCACCAACTCCGAGTGTTCTGGCTGGACCACCACCCATCAGGAGGCCACTGACACCAGTGCTGTCCCAGCAAAAGCCTAATAAACCACAGCCCATCTCAGGACCCCAAACACCAAAAGCCTTAGTGGGCAGGAAATCCATTCCCTCCACGGGTCGAAGATCAAGCAATGGTTCCTCTGCCTCATCTTCTGCCTCATCAACCTCTTCCCCCAAGGCTGGCTCCTCACCAAACGGCTCATTCAATCATCTTACGCAGAGATCTGGGCAAGCTTTTGTGAATAACCCCCACCCTCATCCAACCTCACCTTCTAGCCTACTAGCACCAGGCCATGGCAGCTCCAGAAAAGCCTCCACCATTCCAGAACAAACTCCTGTGCTGCATCCTTCTCAGCACAGGCTCTTCCACAGCACCCCTGCCCCCAATCCTGTCGTCAACACCTGCAATTGCTGCTCCACCCACCATGGGCACATGCCTGTGTACCAAAGCAGTACGTGGCAAGGGACTCCTCTTCACCCTCCTCATGTACATATGGCATCTAGCAACCCCATCCATTGTCCTACTGAAAGCAGCCCTCATGGGGATTTCTATGTATCTCCTACACGCCAGTCTATAGGCTGCCATGTGTCTCCTGCTCAGAGCCCTGCCTGCCATGCCAGTGTTCCCCCTCACTGTTCTCCATCGCATGGGCCACGCGTCCCTATAGTTGGCCCCAATAATGGAGCTTTGGAGCAGCCAGTTCCGGCCTGCCAGTCCCAGTGTTGCCAGGTACAGCCAGGATGTACTGGCCAGCCATATTCTTCTGGAGCCACTCCACTAGAGGGCTCCACTGGCCTTCTTCCTGCTGACGCCTATAGGATGCTGATGGAACAAGACCGGCAGCTAAAGCAACTACAGGCTCAGGTTTGTTTTTGTTGTTGTTCTAGCCATAATTGGGTGAGAATGCAGTTTGCCTTGTATTCCCCTTATGCCAAATGTAGTTGCAGGTTTTACCTCTTTAATTTTGCACAAAAGCTACAAGGCTAATGTAAATAAAGGGGTAAGCTTATACCTGCTATACTGTAATGCACAAAGCTTAAAAGTGTAACACTAGTGGTGGGCGTTTATCTTCTTGTGTTAGGTCATCGCTGTGCACTTTTCTGAGAATATAGTGGAACTGTTTGGGTTTAATGAATTTAGGTGCAGTCTGGGGGTTGGGCAGCCAACCTGGAAGCTCTTTACCATAGGAGGTATTGTAATTCTAATGTGTTATATCCGTCAGCCAACCCGGCACCCCTTTCATAAGTATCCTTCAGCCAATGACTGGGCAGACAACCTGGCACCCCTCTTTTGTGTATAAAGCACACAACACACATTAAACACACAAGAAAGCAACCAGAGCCCAGGAGATTCCCCTGAGACACAGAAGGCTGGAACTGTGGTTCTCTAATAGGGCGGCATGGTGGTGCAGTGGTTCGCGCTGTCACCCCAGAGCAAGAAGGTCCTGGGTTTAATCCCTGGGTCGACCACGGGTGTCTTTCTGTGCAAAATTTGCAAGCTGTCCCTGTGTTTGCGTGGGTTTCCTCCAGGTGGTCTGGTTTCCTCCCACTGTCCAAAGGCTGCCATGGGTTAACTGGATACTCTAAATTGCCTGTAGGTTTGAGTGTGAGTGTTTTTCTGTCTCTGTGTTGCCCTCCAATAGGGTGGTCTCTTGTCCTGGGTGAAATTTGCCTTGGCCCGTAGTCCGTTGGCACTGGCTCCAGCTTCCTCTGTGACCCGAAATAGAAGTGGTTTGAAAATTGAATGAAAAAGTTTTATAATATGTAAAACCCACCAAATAGAAACTTCTTCAGAACAATTATATAATTTCTTTTGCTGTTGTTGCTACTTTTGACCAGGTGCATCCGAACTTTTGACCAGGTGCATCCAAACTTTTACTGAAGGTTGTGTGCTACAGAACGTGGTGTATTTTGTGAGGTCCTTATTATTTTCAACTAGATAAATAATATTTTTGTCTTTTAGATCCAGAAACTTCTTGATGCCCAGAGTAAAGTGTCCGAGCCATCACGTGTATCAGTGGAGGAACATCAACAGGAGCAAGCCATGCAGACATCAGCCTTTTCTGAGCCCCCGAAGCAAAGTGTCAGCATTGCAGTAGGAACAGGTGCTGGAAACGCCTTCAGGCTCTTGTGTTTTGCATCATTGCTGTCTAGAACTGCATATTAGTCATGTGTTCTCTGTTCTATTTATACAGCGCCTTTCCCAAGTTCAGGGAAACCGTTTAACTGAACATCTGTTCGTCTTCATTTACTCCAGGTATACAATGACCAATGGCTTGGGTGATTTTTCTCACAGGTGCAAGTTTGTTTTGGAGTGCTCCTGGTCACGACTCCCCACACAAGAGTCAGGCTCACGATCATCATCCCGAAGCCAAGTGGCAGACAAGTGTCAATAGCACGGACTCGTCAAGACTTTGCCCTGAGGAAGTCCACCACAATAGTGAAGAAGAGGAGCCTGGAACCCCTCTTTATGCCACAAGATCACCACTAGACAAGTATGTGCTTTTAACTCCTTGATCTCCTTTGTATGTTCACGCCTGAGGCTTATGTTATTCTGCACTGTTTACATTTAATCATTTGGCTGACGCTTTTATCCAAAGCGACTTCCAGGACAGAGGAAACTGTTTTCCAGGCAGAGGTGAAGCTTAACACTACGTAACAGAGTTCTGTTTTATTTTTGGATGCAAGGTGTTTTCCCAATCCCTTCTGCCTAAAATCAATAGTAAATGGCTGTTGTTCCACAAAAACTCTACTTCTGTGCTCAGGACGATGACCTTTTGAAATGGATCTATTTTTAAAAACCTTCTCCATTCACTTTAAATGCTAAGTAGACTTCCAGAATATTCTGGGACTGTGAGGACTATCCAGAGGTTTCCAGAATTGTCTATAATTTTCTAGAAATTTCTGGAATTGCTTAGAACTTTCTAGAGCTTTCTGAAATCACTTATACCTTTCTAGAACTTCCTGGAATCGCTTAGAACTTCCTGGAATCGCTTAGAACTTCCTGGAATCGCTTAGAACTTTCTGGAATAGCTTAGAACTTTCTAGAACTTTCTGGAATAGCTTAGAGCTTTCTAGAACATATATCAAAGTAAAATAAAGTCAAAGTTTGTGAACAGAGCCGTTTACACAGGATTTAGACATAAGCAGTACATCAGAAACATCACACTTAGAAGCCAGGAACACAACCTGTGCAACACTGAGTTATCAAATGATCGTATCATATGAGAAATGGGAATCTGGACCCATCTACAGGTCTACACTGTGGTTTAGGAGTTACATATGAATTCATGTTGCATCACATTTACACAAATAAATATTCAGTTACTGTAAATTTCCAAAATATGGTATGTTGGAGGTATGTTGAATTGCTAAATGAGGCTTAAGGTTTTTTCCTTTCTCTGATTCAACAACTGCTGCTCAGTGGGAAGATTTTAGGGGTAATGTAAGGTACAGTCACAGTAAACCTTGGCCAATAATGCTGCTCATGTTGTTGCTTTTTTCCAGCACACCATCAAATGTAGGAATGTCTTCTTTTCAAAGTCCTGTTTTGGGGGAAAGTGCTAGCATGTATTACCACTCGGGGTCTCCAGACAGAGAGGACGTGTCTGAAGACAAAGAAATACACGATCAGCGATTTTATCAGGTGTTACTGGTAAGATTTTACATGACATCAGCACTTCATGACTCTAATACCAGTACAGCTTGACTGTTCCATTCTAGAAATGCAACTCTCTCCTTGCTGGTCTTCCTCAAAACCTTTAAACAAATACAGAATGCAGCAGCTTGCCGACACACCCACATTCTCACACACCACCGCACTGCTAAGAACCCGTCACTAGCTTCCTGTGGCACCCACATCCGATTCAAAACACTGATGCTGGCCTACAAAGCCAAAAATTGTCCAGCTCCTGTTTACCTCTCTGCGATGATCAAACCACGGATTATAGCTCGTCTTCTCAGATTATCATCTTCAGTCCGACTGGACACCCCCCCCCCAGTTCCCAGTTTTGGCTTCCAAGTGGTGCAATGAACTTCCCATAACCATCAGAACTGCGAAGAACCTCACTGTCTTTAAACAACGACCAAAGACTCACCACCTCTTCACAGAGAACTTAGGACCAGAACTACAGAACTAACACACTTACTAACTTTGAGATTAAAAAAAAATTTTTTTTTTACTTTTATGGTTTTGCATGAGCTCAGGTATAATCTTGGTTGACTAGCAGCTCCTAAACCGAGTCTAGGTTTACTGCTATAAGAAGTTTTCTTTGTTGACCGGAAAGCACCATGTAAGTCGCTCTGGACAAGAGCGTCTGCCCAAATGCTGTAAATGTAGAAATACAGCCCCTGCTCAGTCACAGTGATTACATTCTTACTTGATTGTGATTATTTGCATATTTTCGGCTATTTTCCCCAGTGGTTTATGTCATGATCAGAATGTGAATCTGTTCCGAAAACAACAAAAATTCAAACTGACTTGTTGCTTTAACATCTTTAAAGGTCAGAGATGAGTAATATTTCTTTAGCCTTCAGGCTTGTATTTTGATGGTGTCCTTTTAATGAATGCCCTTTAACAGGGTGTTGCATACAGTGCAGTGTAAAAACCCTAAATTGGTAATTACTACTGTATAAAAACTTTTCCTTATTCTCCATGCAGGGTCAAGTGAAAAATCGTCTTCAAGATTCTGTGACTGGAGACGTGACTATGGAACAAGACGTGAGCAGGCCTCACCCCCGACACAGCCTGTCGCCTACACATTCACCAAACAAACCTCCAGCCAAGCAGCAGAGCCCAAAGCAAAAAGCTTCTGTTTCTGAGCAGGATCAGGTTTTCAGTGCCACTATGAAGCAGCTTTCCCACCTCGGCGTGACCATGGATTTGGACTCTCACCCGGGAAAGGCCAGCCGAACCACTGTGGAGAGCGCCAGGTAAATGAAGCAAGTCTTGGGCGTCTTTACATACTCACAGTCCTACTGGGTGACAAACAATAAGGCAATGATTCAGCAAAAAGTTTTTTTTTTTTTTTTGGTATTTTATGTGTCAGAAATAAGACAATAACTAGCAGTGGTGGCCTAGTGGTTAGGACATTGCCCTTGGGACCTGAAGGTTAAAGTCCCGACCCAGGCACTACTGAGGTTCCCTTGAGCAAGGTACTGTCCCACTACACTGCTCCACATCTGCTTATGATTGGATGATCTGTGCTGGTTAAATGTTCCCTTGGAATTTTAAGGTTCTGTCTGACATTTTTGCCAAAATTGACTTATTTGCATATTCTGATGCTTTCTTATGTGCGGTGTTATGCGAAGTTATGTGCAACTTTGGACTTTTTAGCTAGAAAAAAGGTCTGTATCATACATTTGTATGGAAGCCAAAAATGTTTGAGATATTGAGCTTCAGACTGCTCAGATCAAAGACAGATCCTGATCATTTCAAAGGCATGTAACATTAACTATAACTCAGATAATGGTGACGCCCAGAAATAGGACCGATTTGCAGTTAAGTGTGGGTGTGTAATAGGTGGGGGAACATACCACAAACTTAAAAGAACATTTAGCTAGCAGAGAACCCCTTAATTCATGCTGCTCTTTACCTCCTTACTGTAGAGTATGAGCGGGGCTTTCCCTCTGCCATATGGTAGTAGCAATTTGGAACCTTATGACAAAAATATGCAATACTATAGATAGTGCTAGCTTCTTTAACACTGTTGAATGTCCTGGTTATTAGCTTGCTAACACTGAATGAAAAGACAGATCTTGGTCCCTGACATCAGTTGACTGTATTTTGTTGAATTCGATTTTTCTAGCAGACAGTTGTGGTCCGATAATCTGGCATATCCGCCTTTTTCCTGTGGGCCACTATAACTGTATATCAGTGTATAATTATTCAGTAAAAAATGCAAAATGACTTAAATGTGACCTGCATTTGACAAACTGATTATGATTAAATGACTGAAGTATCAAGAGGCAGGAGTGTGCAAGGAACAAGTAAATCTGCGGCTGTCTTTGGGTCAGTTTTGATCTATACACAAAAAGTCTAGTCATTTAGGCTTTTATGGTCATTTCACCACATACAGTTCACACGGTACAGAGTGAAACGAAACCACGTTCCTCCAGGATCATGGTGCTACAGGAAACACAGGACCACAAACACTACACAACTGACAACATGAAGTGCATTGTGTGCAAATATGTGCAAACATTGCAGGACAGTGCAAAGACAGACAGGTACAAACAAAGACAGTGCAACAGTGACCAGTGCAGTTATGGCACGACCAGGTACGACCAAAGTAGCAGGATGTTCAAAAAATGCAATAATGTGATTGTAAACAATGACACAGGGAGCGGAAAGAGCGTAGCAGCGTAAAGTTTGTGTGTGTGTGTGTGTGTGTGTGTGTGTGTGTTACATTAGCTTAGAACTGTTTCTGGGGTAAAAAAGGATAATTAGGATTTTTGCTGAACTACTGTTTCCATTCTTTTCCAACCATTTGCAAAATATTTTCTGTCTTGTATCTGAACACCCTTCATTTCTTTTGTCCAGCACCCTGGCTTGCATAAACCCTGAAGCGGTTATCCCAAGGCTGGCCCTTTCTGAGACAGTCGGCACCAGCATCTGGGGACTAAGTGGTGGTGCAGATCTGAGCCTGGAGGCCAATGCCATCGCCCTGAAGTACCTGAGCGACTCTCAGCTGTCCCGGCTCTCCCTCGGAGGCCAGTCACCTGGAGCTCGATCGAACCCTGGCGCTGTGCTTTTCGGAAAGACCTCGGCGGACAAGAGTAGTGTAGGCCTCAGCATATTGTCCCCCAGCAACATGTCATTAGCTACTTGCATGTACATGAAGAGGTATGGACTGATTGAGGGTGGAAACAGCAGTGAAGAGGAGGAGGAGGATGGAAAGGGCCAGACGCAGAGAATACAGGCGGATTCTGCTCTCGGCTACTCCCTTAACATTTCGGAGAATGTCGAAGAAAAGCGGGACGTACCTGGGTTTATTCTGAGAAGCATAACTAACAAGCAACCTGAACCCATTCCAATTTCTCGTGCACCCGCTCAGAACTCCCAAAGCCAGTTAATCCAAGACTTGCGTCCCAAAATGCAGCTTCTAACACGTGGTAAAGCAAGCCCAGAGAAGGAGAATGGTGGGAAACTCCTTCCTCAGCTGCGTTCCTCTTTGTCAGACAACCAGAGACTCTCACCTCTCCCCGAAACTCAGGGATCTGTTGGAAATTTTCTAGATCTCAGCCGGTTACGTCAGCTCCCTAAACTCTTCTGACCAGTTCTAATTGTGTGTAAATGGTGCACATGGTTGCAAGAAGCCGGATTTTTTTTATTTCCACTTGATCAGATAACGTCTCTTCCTCACTGTCTGATGTCATGGTTATAAATTTCACTGTTTATCTTCAGCGTAATAACAGATTTTATTAATATGACTTTAAAATTTGCTTTTTATTATTATGCTTGTGTATCTCATGTTGATATTACTTGATATTTGGACTTTAAATGTGTGCGTGTGTGTCTGACCGCTGAGTTTTAATGTGTTACTTTAATTAAATTGACCTTTTATCATTTGGCTGATGCATTGTGTTTACTTTTAGGCCATCGTTTAGTCCAGACTGGAGATGGCATTTGCAATATCTTTCTGAAACTACTCTGCAAAATCGTTTGATAAATTAAGGGTTTGATAAAATAAGGAAGTGTGGAGTATTTATTATATACATTTTATTTTGTGGGTTTTTTAACATTTGAAACCCTTATGGAAAGCTCATTTGGCCTTTGCATTAGCATAATTGTGCCTATTTCTTTTATTGTTATTATTGCAATTAAATTCTTTGGGTAGCTATGTTTTTTTTTTGGTGTGTGTGTTGTGTATTTGCTGTTTGTTTCCTGTTGCCAGGCTTCAAGGACAAGCAGTTATATGGTCTTCTAGGTATTTTTGTGATTAAATTGATAAGCCCAGTTGTGTAAGAACTCTGCAGCTGTATGATACTTAAGAGATGGGATGAGTTTGAGTAGACATCATGGTCTTTCCTCCCCAAAACATGAAGAGCCCGCTTTCCTCTCCAGTCTTTTCTTCTTCTTCTTTTTTTTAAATTGCACAAAGCTGCGCATGCGCACTGACTAGTTTGTAGCCGCTCAGCGCAAACACACCCCTGCCAAAAATGGCGACTGAGGATATGCTGTTGTATTTCGCCATAAATCGCTGAAGAACTGTGAGTATACTGCTATATATCGAATTTTTATGTTCGTGCCTATAATAAAGAAAAATTAAACGGTTAAACTACGTAAAAAATATGAACTAGCTGACGGAACAGGTTCGTTTCTTTAACTCGCTCACAAGATACAAAGAAGCTACCGTTAGCAAGATGGCTAATAGCAATGACTTGAGTATAGTGATATTGTTCAGAAATTGTACTTAATGAAGTTCGCTCGGTGTAAAGCTGTGTTAACACAGGGTGGGATAACTATAGTAAAAACACTTTATATTGTCATTTGGTGGTGTGTAACTGCGCTTTTGCGAGAAATTGTCATTACAACCAGCTAGCACTTAGCCGTTTCAGCTAGCGTTCTGAGGCGTTTCTGGCGTTAGCTGCATAGCTAGCTGTGGTGGTGTCTGTATGTGTATGCGCTTATGTTATTGGAATAAATTCTGTAACGAATTTTCTAGTCTCTCACCATGAAGTGTGGCCTAAATCTGTCTAAATTAGATATTATTTTTGCTTCAGTTAGCATTTGCATGGCTAATAACTGAAGGAAACAGGCTAACGTTAGCATACATGCTACCTGGCACTTTGTTCCAATTGCTCTGTTGCTTAGATGTCGAGGTAATGGAGTCTAAATCAGTCAAATATTATAATATAAAACGTGTATAAGTGTAGTAGGCTACCAAACAGCCCCCTTATATCGAAATTCTAGCAGCGGTGGCTATCTTTTGCTTTTGCCTGAGAGGTTCGTAATACAAGCCATAAACTGAGGTTGCTGTGGGGTAAATTGCCCCCATTCATGCATTGCTGTGATCATTTTTGTGATCATGCCTTTAATTACTGTCTAATACTAATAATAGTGTTATTTTACAGAGTTTTTTTTTAAAATAGGGTCAATCCGAATCTAACGTGCAACGTAAACACGTTTCTAAATCCGCAATATTTTATTGTTCCTATTATATCCCATTTCATTTGGTCTGTATATATTGTTAAGGGTGTGCATTTACTGTCTAAACTGGTTATACTGTATATTGTTAGGTTTATTGTTAAGTGTTAGTTTTATGTTTGTTTTTTTACCTGCTTACATTTTATAATACATATTTCTTTTGTAATTTGTTTTACTTCTTAATTCCTTTTTAACTATTTATCTATAAAAAATACACAGTCTCAGGAGGGATCGGGGTACATTTCACTACATGTTGTACTTATGTAGTATAACTATGTATGTGACAAATAAACCTCTTAAATCTTATACAATATTTGGTGTGCTTATTGCAGCATCTAGGTGCACAAACTGCTGCATGTCTCTGGACGAGCACAGGAAACATCCAACATCCAAGTGCCTTTCTCTAAACCCCTTTATTAGAATAATTCAATTTTAGCGGCGAAAAACTTCAGGACATCACATTTAGAATTCACCAGTAGGATTTCATAGGACTGCACAATATGGACACAGTATCAGTATTGCGATCGTACTCCCACATATGGCGATTACAGTATCTTACCACTTTATTAAAGGCCTCTCATTACTTTCTCTAGTTAAAAAAAAGGTTTGAAGTGTAAATATTGCTAAAGCATCAAATGCATGTTCATGCCACCATCTACACAGTCCTATACAGTCGTAAGCTTTATAAACAGTATTTGTAATGTCAAAAAACAGACATTTACATTAGAGGTGTAAATCACAATTTAAACAGTTAAATCATAATTCGATCCTACATTAGTTATGTTGGCTAAGTATCTGATACGTTTTCCATACCTTAAAATTTGCAACAATGCGGTTCGTTTTGACACTGGGTTCTGCCATCAGTAAGAAAAATTTTTTAATCATGAATGGTTAAATACAGCAGTGTAGTCATGAACAAAAGCAACTTTTCAGTTCAAAACCCTGCACACACTACAATGAAGGAAAATTGTGGAGTGAGCACACGATTTTTATGAGTCATATCAATACATCGGATTGTGCACTAGTGTAGTCATTACATCGAAACAGATTGATTCATTGTTTTTATTATTATTATTATTAGTAGTAGTAGTACAACAGCTTTATTTAAACAGCTGTTTAGCTCCTCCCCTTCAAATGGAAGTGTTGAGATTAGTTCCATTATTGTTTACAGGCTCATTTGCATATTCCAGACACTGATACACGATAACGATATACAGACTATATATATTGTGCAGCCCTGTTATTAACACATTTGACGTTAAGGTTCATGACTGGTAAATTTTCTTTAAGCTTCAGAATCTATGTGAGCATTCGGAGAGAAATTGGTCCATAATACCAAACTGCTTAAGCATATCTGAATTACCTTCTCTCCTGAAGGCGCTATCTTGCCATTTGACCCTGCTTATTAGAGGCAAGTATTGACTTGAAGTTTAAACGGAAGCAATTGTTCAGAGTCTCTGCATTGTTAAGATGTAAAAGAAAATTGTTCAGAGTGGTTTCATGTGAAAAGGGTCCTTGTAGAGAAACTCACTGTGTGTTTAAAAGCGGTGGCGATTGGAACCGAGTGTTGCATCGTCCACAGCATGAAGTAGCCATATTTACAGTCAGAAACAAACAGTGAGCCTACACGTGTCCTCTGCATTTCTTAACTGTAATTTATTCATGGTAAAATAGTGTAAAACCCAGTCACAGTCCTACAACCTTAGATCAGCAGAAGCTGTTCAGCTAATGGTGCCCAGGGTTGTAACTAAACAGGGTGAAATGGTGTTTGGTCATTATGCTGCCACCTGCTGGACCCAGCACCCCATGCAAATCAGATCTGCCAGCTTTGAAAAGAAGTTAAAAACTGCCTTATTGTCCAAAGCCTTAAATTGAACAGAGGTGCTTTAATCATACTCTTATTTCTGTGATGAGTTTATTCCTAATGTTACTGCTTCATTTCTTTTTATGCTCATTTGATCTGTGTAAAGCACATTAAATGACCTCTGTGTATGACAATATGCTATATAAACTTGCCTACAGTGCATTGCCTGTATCTCAGACCTGCACATATTAGACCAGAACCCAAAATGTCTTGAGCATCATGCATTGTTTTGGTAAAATCTCTGTGATGTTTTTAGAGGCATGCAACTCTTTGAAGCACCTGATTCCGATTCTGATTGAATAGGTTTCTCTAAAACTGAGCATTTCACATCAAACCACTGTGAGTGATTTACTTCTTAATTTTTTAATTTTGCATGTTTTGAAAGCGTGGTGGAATTCCCCTTTAGATGTTACTGTTTTTAACCAGCCTGTAGACCTTTGACTGCAATCTCTCTGTCTTTTTTCATTTAGAAGTGAACTAGAAGAGCCAGCAGCGTCAGCTAATGTCTGATTTGCATAGCAGGCTATGCAAGTGGAGACCTGACCAGTATGGCATTTATGCCGCTCTAGAGAAGACCGTCCTAACAATAATCCTGTTTGCATAACTATCTTAATAAACTATGCAGTTTGTCAGAGCTGTAAGAGATTAAAGCAAAGCAGTTTTCCTGTTGCTGTTTAGGTAAATTTAATAACCCTCACATCAGTAGCAGTCTTAAATTTGCAATCTGTTTCAGTTGATTTGGCAAGTTTTTTCTATTTTTTTCTCAGTTAGAGGGGGATATGGATTTTAAAAGTGATTAACAGAGTGGACATGTAGAGAGATGTCCATTTACTTCATATTTATTTACTGAATGTGTGAGTAGTGAAAACATGATTAGACATAGCACACTGCCTTTTACTGCCTGCATTATAGGAAAATATTTTGAGCGAAAACCTGGACAAAGTAATTATTTTTAGGATTTTTGTGCTAAAAAAAAAAAAAATGGCTTGTGGCATTGGAATAGGGCTGCACAATATGGACAAAATATCAGTACTGTGATTATACCGCTACATTTCGTGATTGCAATGATTTTCAATACAAAAAAGGGTCCAGATCACATTGCTCTTATTAAAAAAAACTATTAAAAGGTGTGTCCTTATTGTTAAAGCTTCACAATACCTTCACTCCCTCCATCCATACAATCCATGTATGGAAACTGGGCTGTAGAAACAGCTTGTTTTCAAATCATGTTTTTTGTGAGGTCACAAAAAATAGGCCCCACCCATTTACATGGTAGCTCTAAGAGGTTCTGTGATTGGTTAAAGGCTCATTTGCATATTGCAGCTTTCTGCGAAATCAATATTGCAGAGACAGATATTGCGATAACGATTTACATGCGATATATTGTGCAGCCTTACATTGGAGACAGGGAAATCAGTGCGTCTTGATCAGGATGGTCTGGTGCTGCTTCCAAGTAAACCAATGTCAGGGCCAGTGCTAGTGGTCCAGTTTGCTCAAAAATATGAAGCCACCCTGGCTATCAAATTGTTACCATATGGTATTAGTTGGGACATAGTTTTTTACACAGCGAGGTGTTGCAGCGTGTTGCCAGATCCTTAAATACCACATTATTTTGTTCTAGGAGTGTAAATCACAAGTTTCATTTCGATCTGATCTGATTTTTTTAGGCAAAGATCCGATACATTTTCGATACGTTAAAGTTGTAGCGATGCTATTCGGTTGATTGGGTTGGAGAATGGAGTCTGTATGAAATTTCAACTCGCACATTCAGACACATTATAATCGGAGCACTTTATTAGGTCAAATTTAGGTTATTTTCGGTCAAATGCAGCAGTGTCGTCATAAGAAAAAGCAACTTGTCAGTGCAAAACACTGCTCAGAGTAAGATGAAGTAAAATCAACAGTGGAGTGAAAACAATGATTTTTGTGTGTTGCACCAATACATCGGACCATGTTTTGGTCGATGCATCGAAACAGATCGATTCATTGTTGCACCCCTGGTTTATTCAGCGGCTTACAGCAAATAGGCCCTCAAGGTATTCTGCTGCCGCAGCTTTAAAATGCTATTTTTCCTTGGTTTTCCTCTGCCTTTTGTCTTTAGAGGATGAAATGTCACTGTAATGTGCACAGTAATGCTTCAATATCAGTTTCCATCAATTCTCAATTTACCGAAACAGTGTGCTCATTGAGGCATTCAGACGCGTGACATGCGTGTGACTCACCTTGTTCTCAGTGGGCACAGCTTACTCATAAAGACTTTTAGACTGAGATTTCAAAGGCAACCTGGGGGATTTTGCCCTTGTTTCCGTTTCCTCTCGGTAGTGCTGCAGTTCTGTTTCCCCATCACCATTACACTGCGTTTTCTGAACCCTGTCCTGCACTTTCGGAGATAATGGGAAACACTCCTGTTTACACATTAGCCTGGTTCTGTCTGTATCAACCCGCCACAGTTTCCTGGTTTGATTTACGTTCATTGTAACCTTTCCAAAGGTTCAGCCCCTGTTATGAAGGCAGTAGGAAGGGACTCCCGCTTCTCCCAGAGGACCTAATTTTAGTCACTGGGAAATCCACCGACCTGTCTATGTTCAGCTGAGTAGGAGGCGCCTCGGTTTGTTGTGGCATCTTGAAAGAGGAAGTGCGTTGTTTCTCACGTTAGCAGCCAGAGAAGCGTGGAGAGATGGCTTGGGATCATTTGAATGTCGTGCGTGCGTCCACTTAGACTGAGTAAACGCTGGGCTGAAGATGTGCTTTAAACGCATTACTTGGTTGTGTAGTTTTAAAGGCAGCCTGTAAAGAACTGGCCGTGGGGTTTAGCTGATTGAGCAGGCTTCAGCATGACCGGAGGTAATGTGCTGAAGGAGCTTCTATGAAGGTAAGAGACAAATGACAGATGGATGTGGTGGAATTTTTGTAGCTAGTGATTTCAGTAAGAGTAACAGGTAATGCTACTAAGCAGGTTCGGCTGTTTCCTGCTTCTGTTTGTGCTTTGGTTTCCGTTTTTCCAGAGTACGTGCGTTTGGATGTGAATTATGTAGACTCTTCAACACTCAGGGACTGATTGCTGACACACACCCTCCAACTAGCAACTAGCCCATATCTTTATTATTGATATTTAATATTAAGCTGCTGCCTGCTTCCTGCTCGCTGTGTCATGTTTACATCTGCTCTAACACTCACATCATTGCACAACCTGCCACTTTGTTTTTGGTAGGTTCCAAAACTGGACTGGTCTCCATTTGATACGTCTTCATTTGTAACTGGCTGTCGTTGCGCTGTCCTGCAATGTCTCCACATGTTTGGTTTTTATGTAGCTTTATATGGTTAAAATGACTGTTTAAGCTGACCTGACTTCCTAAATTGTTTTGTTAAAAGTTGATTTTTTAAAATAATGACCAGTGCATTATGTAATTATAATGCATGAGATAAAATAAGAAGTTATTAATCCAGAGGGAAATTCCTTTGCCAATTACATAGTCAGTGCAAAAGATAGAAACAGAAGTGGAAACAAAACAGAAACGCTATAGTTCATATAAGTGCAGCTAATAAAAGATGTGAGCATAAGAACCCATACATATGAGTGAGTGTGTACATTTATAGTATGGATATTTAAATGTGTACAGTAAAAACAGGAATTTTAATATGTAAAATTTTGTCTGATGAGTAAAATTCTTCCCGTTTACATGCTTATATGAAGGTAAGATTTAGGCTCTAGTGAAGATTGTACCATGGGTCTTAGTGGGTGAGCTAGCCTGTAGCCTGAAGGGGTGAGTTAAGCGTACGTGCTCTGTGTCTGCGCACTCAGAGGAGGCTCACTGAGCTTATTAAGCTGCTGTGTCTGAAGAGGCGAACGCTAGTGGTTTATCAGGGTTGAGGAACTGCTGTTTCGTTAAAATCTGATACTTCACCAGACCACCGCCAGTGGGGTCTCTCTTAGTACTAGCCCCTGAATAGTGAGTGAGCGAGTGTCTTTGTGAACACACCACACCACACGGTGCACCACAACGAAATACAACCTCTGCAATTGAGGGAGCAGTGCTTGGGGACGGTACCTTGCCCATAGGTACCTCAGTGGTACCTGAACCAATGACCTTCAGGTCACCGGGGAAACTCCCCAACGTAATGAAAGGCTGATTTTTAAATTTTTTTTCCTTGTGCTTTTGTTTCTTACAGGTTATGTATTCAGCACTGTGTGCTAAACATCCACAATGCCTGAAGATAGCTGAGGATCTGGACATTCAGAAGAACGTTTTTGATTCCTGTGGAATCTGTAGGACTTTCGGCCTCTTTGATTTTAGCAGTGTATTCCCACGCGCAAGTACAAAAGGTGCTGATTGGACAGAAGACCTGGGCCACCAGCACATCAGACACCCGCTTTTGTTACAATGCCTGTACAAGCGCCACAATGGACGGAGTTTCTGTTGTGTCCCATCTGCACGCAAACATTCGAGGAGAACGTGCGCAAGCCTATCAGCTTGGGCTGCGGCCACACCGTTTGCAAGATGTGCCTGAACAAGCTGCACCGCAAGGCCTGCCCCTTCGACCAGACCACCATCAGCACCGACATCGAGCTGCTGCCGGTCAACACTGCCCTGCTGCAGCTGGTCTGTGGTCAGGTGAGTCTCAGCTGCCACCGTTCCACCACTGTTTGAATCAGTTTTGATGGTCTTTTCTTTTGGTCTGAAAGAAAGAAAGTGAAAGTGAGTTTAACTATCTTTCTTTCTTTCTGTCAAGCCATCCTTTCATTTTTCCTTCCTTCTTTTCATCCTTTCTTCTATTCAGCCACTGTTTGTTGAGTTTGTTAGTTTTTTTTGTCTGAAAGAAAGAAAGCAAATTTCTTTCTGTCTTTCTTTCTATATTTCTTTCAGCCTTTCTTTCTTTCTTTTTTTCTGTCTTCTTTCTGTCTGTCTTCCTTTCTGTCTTTCTTTCTATATTTCTTTCAGTCTTTCTTTCTGTCTTTCTAACCTGTTTGGATGGATGAGTTTCTGTTGGTCTTTTTTGCCTGAAAGAAAGAACATTAAAACTTTTATTCTGGATTTTTTTCTCCATTTGATCCATGTGGGGGGATGGGTTTCTGTTTGCCTGTGTTGTCCTATTCTAAAATGTGGTAAAAGCCCTAATTGTGCACAGTTAGACCCTGTGTTTGCAAATAAGGGAGATGAAACAGGTTCAGTTCAATGGTTGGTTTTATTTTTGGGTGCACAATAAGAAGAAAAATGTAACCACATGGCTGATGCAATGCGACCACAGACCTTGAGGCTAACACCAGTGTTATTTGCTCGCTGGTGTAAAATGAATGTAAACTTTGTGAATCACAGTTAAATTTTTCGTTCTGCATCAGCAGGTGTGGGTCTCACCTTTTAAACATGAGTTCACCCTCCTTCCCAAAATGTTTATCCCTGTTTTGTTGTTGCTCTCCTGCCTTTTGTGTCCCTAAAAACACAAAGAAACAGAAGCGCTGCAGTAGCATTGCCACTCCAAGCAAAGCGAGTATGTTTTAATCCTTAGAGAGATAATGATCAGAACGTGACATTTCAGTTGTTTTTTTTTTTGTTTTTTTTTTAAATAGTGGTCTTGTTTTGGTGGGTGTTGTCATTGGGTTACTCAGAGTGTACGTTCACTCTTCCTGAAGCAGGGGGTCATGGTCTTGCAGCACTACAACAAAGGAAACATGAATAGAAGCGTCAGATTTCCAAAAGAGGAGCTTGTGGTAGAATCCAGGCTGATTGGATTGCGGGAGTGAGAAAACGTTTTGTCTCTTGCGTTTTGCTGAGTCACTCGGGTCATATTGGTTCCTCATGAAGACTAATCTCACACACATCCTTCAGTGACTCATTCACTACTGTGGAAGTGGCTAGAAAGGGAGTGGTGGTGTTGACGAAGTTGAGTCAACACTGCTGTTAATAATATCTTTTCATTTTACATACTTAACATACTTTACATGAGATATATATATA
>JBBPDA010000039.1:9131967-9154483 GCA_037974385.1 Arnoldichthys spilopterus
ATATATACACATACAGACACACATATTTATATCATTATTATTATTATTATTATTATTATTTGACCAGGCAAGGCATTAAAAACAGATTTAATGTTAACAATTAAAAAAAACACTTGAGAGGGTGGAAAGAGAAGCTAAAAGAAACAAAAAACTACTAAGTTGTAAAACAAAACACAGATAAACAAGTAATAACCAGCAGTAAGAATTAGCTGACTAATCATTCTCCAAACCGCTGTATCCATTTCCTGTCCAGTTGTCTATCCTGGGATGGGTTGGGCTCCTGTCCTGGGTAAACCCTTCCTTGGAATTGGCTCCAGCTTACCCAGGACAGGAGCCCAACCCATCCCAGGATAGACAACTTTTCACACACACACACTCACACCTTTGGGCAATTTAGAGTATTCAGTCTCACCTTAAACCACAAGCCTTTGGATGGTGGGAGGAATCCAGAGCAGAAACCCACGTGAGTGTGAGCTTGCAAACTCTGCACAGAAAGGGACCCGTGGTTGACCCGAGGATTAAACCCAGGACCTTCTTGTTGTGAAGCAACAGCACTAACCACAGCACCGCTGTGCTGCTCATTGAACAGCTGAAAGTGGCTGTTTGTCATTGTGAACACACTCCGTCACATACCATGTGCACCACAATGAATTGTGACCTCTGCATTTAACCCATCACACGTGCACTATCAGCAGTGTAGCGGGACGTTACTTTGCTCAAGTGTGATACCCGGGCCAGGACTTAAATCTGCAACCTTCTGTTTACAAGGACCAGGTCCTTACCACTAGGCCACCACTGCACACTGCATCAGTCAGAGCTAAAACACGGTCATTAAACGTGTCCGTAAGTTGGCTTTAAAAGCAGAAAGTGACAAATTTGTCCAGTTTTTTTTTTTTTTGAGGAAGTTCTATTCATTAGCAGCAGACTGGAAGGGCAACAGGGCCTTGACCCTGCTGTAGGGGGAATCTATATGCTAAGCAGAGTAATGTTAAATTCAGTTTCAGAATGCTCAAGCAAGCTCTCAGACTATGTGAGCTATGCAAAGAATATACCTTGTCTGTCTGAAGCCAGTACCTCCTGCAAAGGGTTTTTTTTCTGCTTGATTCGTCATTAAATACAATGATGCAATAGAAAAAGCAACCCTTAAACTGCGTAATGCGTCATCATTGTTTTGTACACATGGTTTTTCCCCAAATATTTCCTCATATTTCAGTGCTTTATATGTTTATCTGTGTACTGAGCTGATCATTGTGGAATTAAATGTCCGGATGCTCAGACAAGCTCTCAGACTATGTGAGCTATGCAAAGAAGCCACAGCATGTGAGTGTAGCGTGTGAACGCTCCTTTAAGTAAATAACGCCTGAATCACTTCATTTTGCAGGTGCCCAAGTCTCAGCCGGTCACTCTGGTGAGAGGAGCAGAGGACACCAAGCATTATGACGAAGCACGCACCTGTGTGGAGGAGCTGGCTCTCTACCTCAAACCCCTCAGCAACACTAGAGGTCCTGCAAACGGCACTGGTTGTTTAGGCAACATCACACCAAACATTCAGCCAACAGTTAGATTTGTTATTAGAATGTATTTCTGATTCCACTGAACACACATGAATTTACAATGGATGTATGGAATTAAGGCTTAAGTTTTTGAGCTTAAAGACAAAGATTAAACACTTTGGGCCTAAATGTCATGGTCCTGCAATTGAGAAGTAGTAGTAGACCATCTGTTCCCTTTGCTCTCTTGTGCTAGTCAGTACCTGAAGACCCACAGGCTTTGGTTTAAAGGCTTTTACAGCTGATTTAACGAAAATATGTAAAATCAGCCTTGAAAAGTGGCCATTTGTCATTGTGAACACTCTCAATCACGCATTATCCCATCACACATCCACACATGGAGCTTGGGGTAGCTATTAGCAGCGCCCGGGAAGCAGTGCATAGGGACGGTTCTTGCTCTAGGGGTTCTCAGTGGTACCTGGGCCAGGATTTGAACCTTCTGTTCACAAGGGTCAGGTCCTAACGACTAGGCCACCCCTGCCCTCATGAATGCCCTCTATTAAATGATGTAATATTGAGTATTGATAGAACAGTTTTTGGTAATAATGTTGGACCTCTTCTTTTGTTAGTTGTCACTGCAGACATGTGCTTTTATTAGGTGATTGCTGGGGTTACTGGCGGTTTCTTGCAGGCTGAAAGGCTCCTGTGTTATTGTATAACTGTGTTACTGAATATTATTGAGCAACAGCTTAAAAATGTCAAAAATGTGACGATGGCCTTCAAAATTTTGCATTTTTAAATGTCAAAAATCCCTCTGGTGCTAATTTTATACTGATTTAGGTGAATCTCACTTAACGTTCAGACTTCGCTTAGATTTAGTGAGTGATCGTCATAGTGAACACAGCACACTGTGCACCACAACCAAATGTGACCTCTGCATCCAATCATCTATGTAGGCGCAGCCCCTGGGGAGCAGTGCTATGTGGTACCTCGCTTACCTCAGTTTCGACCTTAAGGTCACAGGGGCAACTCCCTAACCGCTATACCACTACTGTCTCGCTAGTAACAGTCACAGCAAAACAGTATTTCAGTCATTCAGCCGTCATCCACGTGCTGTTGATTTTACGCCAGGCAAGCGTCACTCACATGCGATCTGTCATTGTTGCGCACCTGACCTTAATGTAGGCTTTCTGTTTTTTTTACCGCCCTCTCTCCCTCTCAGGTGTGGGACTCGGTAGTGCAACGCAGAGCCTTCTGAGCAGGCCCATGCAGAGGAAGCTGGTGACACTTGTGCACTGCCAGTTGGTGGAGGAGGAGGGCCGTATCCGGGCCATGCGGGCTGCTCGCTCTCTGGGCGAAAGGACGGTCACCGAGCTTATTCTACAGCACCAAAACCCCCAGCAACTCTCTTCTAACCTATGGGCTGCCGTCCGAGCTCGAGGCTGCCAGTTTCTCGGCCCTGGTAACGGTTTTACCAATGTTCTGCCGTTTTGTCAAGTTCAAATAGATTAGATGATCATTTCACGGTTTCCAGGCCATTTGCTCCTTTGTCATCATTGTACGTCTCACTGACAGTGTTGGTAAAAAATAAGTTACTCCAACTCTTAGTAATAAATGTGAAACTGATAACATCCACTAAATGTATCGCGCTTGATGCTCTCTGAACAAATGTAACACATTCAGTAGATCCTTCACTGGGAAATGTGGAAACCATTAATACCAGTTGTGAGGAGCACTGTTCATAAAGGTAGAACATTAATATTTGTCTCTGTGTGTTTATCCCTGCAGCTATGCAGGAAGAAGCTCTGAAGCTCGTCCTGTTGGCGTTGGAGGATGGCTCGGCCCTGTCCCGCAAGGTTCTGGTTCTGTTTGTGGTTCAGAGGCTGGAGCCCCGCTTCCCTCAGGCCTCTAAAACCAGTATAGGGCATGTGGTGCAGCTGCTGTATAGAGCATCTTGTTTTAAGGTAAAGTTAAAATGCTACTGTTTGTGATTCACATCAGAAAAAGGAGACAAAAAGATTTTCCAAATGTTTATTTCTGCAACTGCTGTATATTTGTACAAACAGCTGTATTTGTCTGTACCGTGCACATAACCCTCTTCAACTCTGTTCACTTCACTTCTATTTATAACATATTTAATACACTCTGCATATGCTATAGTCATTATATTCTGTTCATAATAGTCAAAAACACTGTACATATAGCATCACTGCACTTTCCTGTAATGTGTACTAGTCTTACTATTTGTTGCACGCTTCTTGTTGCACACTGACTGCATTTCATTGGCTTTGTACTACTGAATGACAGTCAAATCTAAAGTAATTGACCATTGTTTCGTTTCACACATCTAACATTTTTCAAGTTATGTAAAATGTAAAAAATTGTAAAATACAATTTTAAAATCTAATGGAAAAAAAATAAAGATACAGTGTCCCAAAAGTGATAGGGCACAGTGCTTAAAAACCACATTTCAATAGCCTTTAATTACACAGAGGCTCTAATGTGTAAGGGCCGCGTTTGGGTTGGGGTCCATTAGTTCCTGCCCTAACTGGACTATAAAAAGTCCGTCTGTAGAGGTGAGACTAGCCTTTACCCTTCAACCGAGGTTAGGGTGAGAATATAACCTGGACACGGCAGTGACGACCACATGTAAAAAAAAAAAAAAAAGAGAGAGTGAGAGTGAGAGTTGAGGAATGGAGCATGAGTGGGCTTAACAAAATGGGCTTAAGCCTCTTCGTTTATTTTGAATCCTACTTTTATCAGCACCTTTTCACTCTTACTTCCTGTAATCTGATTTCATTCCTAATTTTATTGTTTAGTTGCTTTTTATGCTTATTTCATCTATGTAAAGCACATAAAATGTGTATATGTGAAATTAATCACTATGATACTACACTCTAATGATACGCAAAACGTACATTTTTACTGTATATAATATGTGATGCTAATAATTTTCCTTTTTGCTCTTTTTCCTTCTCTCCAGGTGACAAAGCGAGACGAAGACTCGTCTCTGATGCAGCTGAAGGAGGAATTCCGCACATACGAGGCTCTGCGGAGGGAGCACGACTCTCAGATTGTCCAGATTGCCATGGAGGGAGGCTTGCGCATTGCCCCTGACCAGTGGTCCTCCCTGTTGTATGGGGACCAGTCTCACAAATCCCACATGCAGTCCATCATAGATAAGGTAGGATTTTCTTAGTGTTGTAATTTTTTTTTCCTGCTAGTGGAAAATTACAGATTTTTTGTTTTTATTTTCTTTTAATCTATCCACTTTTATATCTTTACATCTATCTGATGTACTTGATCTCTCTTGCTTTGTAATATACATATTTCAGTTTCTGAATTTTGATTGGGTGGCGGTGTCGCTTAGTCGTGTAAATGCTGCTTATGTTGGCCTTTCACTAGATGGTGCCAGAGGTTTTTCAGATTGCCTTTAAGTCATACATGACTGATCAAGGGCTTAAAAATAAGAAATAGTGAGTGATTTTGTCATTGTGAACACACCACAACAACGCACACGGAGCACCACAATGAAATGTGACCTCTGCATTTAACCCATCCATGTAGGAACAGTAGCTGACATGGGCAACGGATGGGAATTGGTGCTCTGGGTCGGTACCTTGCTCATGGGTACTTGTACCCGTCTGGGATTTCAACCGGTTGACCCTTAGGTCACAGGGGCAACTCCCTAACAGTTATACCAACACTATCCCTGGTCAAGCCCATGAACTTTGCATTATTAGCATCACGTGCTAACCAGCTTAGCTAACTGGCCATTTTACTTGACAGTGCCATGGCCTTTGCCTTCAGTCCTTTTTTTGAAAACCTTCCCATTGGGGAAATTATTTATAAAGTATTTTGAACAAAATGTTGTAACCTGATGAAGCTGTTCAAATAGTTCTGTACTGTTGTGTGATGTTTTGGGAATGATTATGTAATGTATCTATTTTATTGCATTTCATTAGTTGCAGACCCCAGCATCCTTTGCACAGAGTGTGCAGGAGCTCACCATTGCTCTGCAGAGAACAGGAGACCCAGCCAACCTCAACCGCCTCAGACCACATCTGGAGCTGCTGGCTGACATTGATCCCAGCCCAGGTCCGTTTCCATACAGATTTGCTCAGAAGTTCTATTACTTACCTTCAGCTCAGGAAACAAGCACGAGGGGAACAGAATAGGCTGCTCTGAAAACTACTGAAACCTACTCATGAACTTTTTAATTGTCTTAATTTGTTTTAGATCCTACTTTACTTTTCTCAGCATTCTGTAATCTGATATATTCCTGATTTTATTGCTTACTTTTCTTTTAATGCTTAATTTATCTCTGTAAAGCACACACAATGACCTCTGGGTATGATGTGCTATATGAATAAACTTGACCTGCCTTGCCTCATTGTTTTAGCTGTGTACTCCAGGGCACTATAACAAATGCAAACCTGCATTACAGAAGTGGCAAAAACTGCCCTTCTGTGCGTCCCTGGCTGTCCAAAGCCTTCAGTAAATTGAAAATATTCTGTAACGATTATGTTTAAACTCGAGTTTCCAGTCTTGACTAAAAACGTTAGTGTATTTTGTACGTGATTCAGAAGTGAACAGGCTTTTGCTGTTCAGGAAAGGACTCCCGATTCCTGTGTTGTTACCCTAATATCTTTTGACCTAAACCTGATTTTTTTGTCTGAAGTGACATCAAAATAATGAGTGATAATCATGATGTTCTGTTTCCTTCTAGATGCTCCTGCACCAACATGGGAGCAACTTGACAAAGGACTAGTGGCTGTTAAGACCGTGGTGCACGGCCTAGTGGATTTCATTCAGAACCATAGCAAGAAGGGAGGAGACCCACAGCAGGTCAGTATTCCTGTTACAGAACCAACTGTAAACTTACACTCTTGCCCCATTTGATTGAGTCTCAGATCATGGTTTTACCTAAACTCTGGAAGGCTGTAGTTCTCTTTGAGCCCTTTGCCAGTTCGGCGTTAAAAACCAATGTCTCTATCGCCATCAGGCCCCTCAGCATAGCAAGTATAAGACCTACATGTGTCGAGACATGAAGCAGAAAGGAGGCTGTCCCAGAGGAACCAGCTGCACCTTTGCCCATTCCCAGGAAGAGCTGGAGAAGTGAGTTGCTGTTCTTTATTTCTTGCTTTGTTGCGTAGAGCCCTGGTCAGCATGGCCTGTTTCTGATCCTGATCTAATGTTAGGTATCGCAAGATGAACAAGCGACTGCCCACGAGGAAGCACCTCAGCCTGTCCTTGACACAGCTTAACGAAATGGACCTTGTTTGCCCCCCAAGCCTTTCTGATGAGGGCTTGGTTATGGAAGGACTGATATCCAAACCTGGCATTGTCACTAATGGCATCATACAAGTAGGTCCTGGAACAGGGCCGTTAGTGTCCCGTGGCGCGGATCCCTCATACGACCCAACACGTAAGCTGGGAAAACCAGACACGGGTAGTGTCAGTGCCCCGGGATCGCCTCCTGACTCGTGAGTAATGTAATCTTGTTTAATGTGTTTTTTTTTTTTAATATATCATGTATTTATTTATATATTTATTACTGGATTTTATTTATGTATTTGTTTATTTATTTATTTTAAAGATTGGACCCCATGCCCAAGGTGGTGATGCCTGGGCCTCCTCACACTAGAACAGCAAGGGAGAGCCTGGCTGTCGTCTCCGCCTCCAGAATTGCCCAGATGCCTCCGTACCCTTCACATCCAACTGAAGCTTTTTATGACTCAAGACCACCACCACCGTCTGCATCTCAGTATGAATCCTCTCCATATCCTACAGGTAGAGTGAAAGTGACTATTTGTCATTGTGAACACACTGAAGCCCCACACCAAAATGTGACCTCTGCATTTAACCCATCACACGTGCAGCAGCGGGCAGCTATCAACAGCGCCCGGGTAGCAGAGTAGCATGACGGTACCTTGCTCAAGGGAACCTCAGTGGTGCCCAGGCCGGGACTTATACCTGCGACCTTCAGTTCACAGGGGCAGAGTCCTAACCACTAGGCCACCACTGCCCACCACTAGGCCTTTATAATATTTATTGCATCTCGTTTTTTCTCGTATTTTGTAGCATCATTTTGACGTTCTCCCTATTTCTGCAGGGAACTCCTTTACATACCCGCACATGCCTCGCTATGTCCGCAACCCCGGGCCCCATGCTGACCCAGGCTTGTCGCCATACCCAGACCCCTATCCTCTTACCTATCCTCCAGAACGTCAGTACCCCACCCCACCTTCTGACCCTCGATATGGCTACCCCCCACACCATGATAGCCGCCGCCATCCAGTTTATGGTCACCCACAGCCCCAGTCCTATACACGGGATGAGCTGGGGCACAGGAGTCCAGTTCCCATGGATGTGCCACCACCACAGTCCCAAACAGCAGGAGCCTCCTCTTACCTTTCAGAGTCATCGCGAGACCGATACCCTCCTGACATCTACAGCCACCCTGGCCAGAGCAGGTCTTACGGCAGGGTAAGGCAGTCATTTTCTAGACTGTAGCCTGTGGTTAGTGCAAATAGCAGTGAGTGCAATAGCCGCTTCTGTGTCACTGTATGTGAATACATGTTAATATCGCTATAGTTGTTTGCCTTTCTCATATTACTTGCTCTATATACAGCACAGAGCTACGTAATAATGCTTAGAGGTGATAAGATCAAAGTATTGTTTCCTTATATGCAAGAAATGTCTGGGGTTTTTTTTGTTAGTTTGTTTTTTCTGCTTAAACACCCTTGATTCAACCTGATTGAACTTTGCTTTATCACTGGAGTTGGTTTGTGAGAGTTGGGGAAAAAGCAAAAGTGATATCAGACACAATAATAGACTAATTGCATCAAGCAGATGATGCAAAGGCTATACATTAATGCACAAAACTTACATTATTCATTAAAAAAAAAATGTATTCAAAAATTAATAATAATTAAAAAAATTATCCGTTTTAAATTTTTTTTCAGCCTGAACTATAAAGAGAACGAAACTTTTAAATATATAAAAATATCAACAATCGGTGTCCCTGGTTGTCTCTCTTCACCACTCAGTAATACGTCCCGTTTATCTCTGTTTATAGAGCTCCTATGCCCGGCCACAGCACACCCTCGATTACCTGCACCGCCGCAGGAAGGAGATCATGGACCAGCTCGAGGAGCGTAAAGTCATCTCTCCTCTTCCCTTCGCCTCCTCTCCAAACCTGACCCATCCTTATGAGACCAGCTACACCCAAGAGGTCAGGGGGCAAAACCATGTAAGTGCACAGTGACTGGTTTGCATTGTAAGGTTTGAGAAACTTTCACTACACACAGTGTTAATTACTGTGTATTTTAGGGTTTACTGAGCAATCCAGGTGTTAATAAAACCTTCACGACGTTTCAGTCAAGCGTCTTATATCTGATTTGGTTCTAAACTCAGTAGATTTTCAGGAGAAGGGTTTAGCAGTCTGGTCACAACTGGTGTAAGGGCATGGTTGAGACTGCTAGATATCCTTAACTTTGGATTTTTCTGTATGGTCAGCACTACATGGAAGAGAACTCTGCTGCGTTCGAGAGCTTCAGGGAGCCAGAGTGCACTGCTCAGTACTCTCCATGGTCATGTGACACTTTCGTCCCCTACATTGGCACCAAGGATATGAAACCCAAAGAGGTCAAAGGCTACATGGAAATGGTGAGTGTGTGTGTGTGTGTGTGTGTGTGTGTGTGTTTGTTTTTTTGCTCCTCAAAATGTATTGAAATTCTCTTTGATATAGACCTGGCTGTTGTGCTATAATTACTTTGAGTGGGAGCACAAGGCACAAGGTTATCTTTGTTTTCTCTGCTGAGTTTGTTCACTTCCACCATGTTTACAGACCAAAGGCCAGATAAAATGAACAGGGAGCTGTGATTTTACTCTGAGGATTACTTTCTTTTTGGCTTAGTAAAATACAAAAAGAGGTTTCTCTTCCCCTTAGCAGAACATAGAAAAAGGCCTGAGAGATTCCACTCTGGAGCTGCAGCGCAGAGCACCTGAGGTCAAAGACGACGACCCCATCATTCCGTTTGGTGCGCTGCCTACCGTGTCACGCTTCGGAGCCATTTCACGTACATCCAAATCAGGTTACCAGCCTGCTGGCCTGCTGCCAGGCCCCCCAGCGAAACATTCTGCCACCGCAGGTAAATTCCAGCCTCAAGGCCTTGAAAACAAGTTTATAAAGTTGTAAACATTACCAGCATGGCACAAAAGTCAAAACTGGCAGGTTGCGATTTGTTCACTTATCTGTAGTGTTTTCTCACGATTTGATTCAGTGCTTCATCATTGTGGTAACTTTTATGCTTTGTGCAGTCGATTATAGCTATGGAAACCATGGAGGATGGAGTGAAGGTTCTTACCATAATCAGGGCCACTTCAGTGAGCGGTGAGGTTCCTTTTGCATTGCACCACTTTTATTAGTCTAAGCTCCCCTTTTGTAGACCGTAAGTGCAGTTGTGATCCCTCTCGTCTCCCCACTCATCGTCATGTTTGTTTCTTCACTCATCCCTCACCCATTAGTGCTTTGTTCACATATTTCTCACACGCACTGACCTTCACACGAGACATGCAGCACATGTAGCTAGAGCTAGTATTCAAGTAGCTGCATTTCTGTGATTGTTCTGTCCATGTAAGTGATCAGTTGTTCTTGTCCCTGTCGTTCAGTCTACCCCCTGCTGCCCCAGACCGGGAACAGCTGAAGATGGAGCTTCAGCAGGTTAACAAACAGATCACCCAGCAGACCCGGTCCATGGAGGTGACGTCCTCTTCTCGTTCTTTTTTCCATAGGGGCAGTTCTGTTGATCGTCCCGTTTGCTAGTTTTTTAATACTAGTCTGCGGGGACAGTAAGAAAAACCTCAAACCATGAAATCTAGAATGTTTTGCCAATTTTTCAGCTTTTAGGTTGATTGAGCTGGTTATGTGGGCACGTACCAGTCACATAAGATTAAGTAATCATTACAGTTTGATATTTACATTCTTAATTTGAAATTGTCAGTATTTAAACTGACGTTGAAATGAGAAGAGGGGCTTTTCATAGTCGCTAACTCTAGTCATTCAATGGGCTAGGAAGCTAAATCATGTCCTAGCTGCTAGTGTATCTTTTCCTCCAAAGTAAAAAGGAGAACAATTGTCGTTTATTGCATAATCTACACCAAGATACTGGTTGTAACACCTCTAATCCTTCACAGAGCTCCAGCAGTGTGGTGGCTTTGCAGAGGGAACCTGGCCTGGTGGCTTGTCCTCCCGCTGCGGTAGAGTGGTCCACGACTGGCGTGTCTAGCGAGCAGCTGAGTTTGGAGCTGCACCAGGTGGAGAGAGAGATTGGCATGAGGACGCGGGAAATGGCCATGGTGAGTCCACAAGGACAAATCCCGAATAATGTCTCTGCATGAAGCTTTTCAGAGGCGGCGGTTGTAGCTGCCAAGCCACTGCGTTTTGTGTTACAATATGCCATTCAGTTCTGCTCGAGCAAACGATGTGATGCCCAGTGCCCAAACAAAGAACCAAAAAAGCCAAATGAGCTCGTGTGAGGGAAGAGAAGCCAGTTGGAACTTTCACAACAGTCAGGAACAGACTTGTCACACCTATTGGAAGAGCTGTACTATTAAATATCTGTTCTGCAGGAGCCCCATGTAGCCCCAGGGATGAAGTACAAGCTGGTAGCATCCAGTGAGAATGGCCAGGGTGAGCACAGTTTGCAGCGAGAGGAGCACCAGCTAACCCTCAGGTAAGACCGACACCGTAGATGCAGGAATTTTCCAGATGCTGGAAGTACACTGCGTCACAGGTTTACTTGCAGAGGCTTATCAGGTGCTTAGGTAGACGTGGATAAATGTGAAAGCCGTGTAAAATCGGAATTGGGCTGAATTCTGAATGGCAGTGGTTCAGGGATGAGGTCTGATATCTTTTTCGTGACTTGACTTGCCTGTATCACGCTGTATTTTTGACTATAATGAACCGTTAGCGTCTCAGACTGGTTCATCGTTTTTCTCTGTTTTTCTGTTTTCCAGTGAGGGCTCAAATGGGTCGAGCGCTATTGTCATGCAGGACTGTGGTTTGGGCAGCAGCAGCATGTCCTCTCTGACCAGCAAGACTTCCTCACTCAGCCTGTCATCTGATCTGGCGGCCAGCAGCCCAGACCTGTCCAAGAACGGGGTGGTTCACACATGTTCCTAGGCAGCCTCGTCAGTCTTGAGCTACCCGCCGCCCGAGAGAGGCCGACGCCTCGCCTCCTCGGCAGCGCCACTCTCGCTCATTGTACGGAGATTTTCTGTAGCCTGTCTTCTCCCGTGTTCACTTCATACTCACCAAGGCCACCGTACACCACCCCCTCGTGCTCCAACCATCCAACATTCTCTTACTTTTGTTAGGTGACTTTTTGCCGTCACAGTATTGAGATGTTGCACATTCCACGTTTTTCCGTGAGATAAGGGCTATGTAGGGAAATCCGGAACTGAAAACAACCACTGACATATAATCAGGTAAACGTGGGTGGTGTACATTAACAGGGCAGGCTGGCACAGTCAGGCCTACAGGTTTTTTATAGAAATGAGCAGTATCTGCCATTTATTCACTCTCTTTCCTTTTTTTGTTCTGTGAATGAATTTTCTTTTTTTTTTTCTATGACAAACTATCTCTCATTGCCTTGGAAACCAGGGCATCTGAGAAACCTATCAATGTAAGTGTTTACTTGGCCTCGCTGAAGTCTAGAAAGTAACGATAATTTAAATGATTTAGAAATCCACTATCTCGGCTTCCAGACTCATTATAAACTAACGAGCTCAGGCTGTGTTCTTTATAGCTACCATATTGATTATTATTGCTTGGTTTTCACTTCAGTTGATCAGTTTACATCTCTCAGATCTTTGCTGACTGTAGCTTCGTGAGCTGTTTAAAGAAACCGCAAAGTTGCATGTGTTTTTTGTTTTTTTTTTTAGTTTTTTCTTCCTCTTCTCATGCAAATAGGTGTAACTGCATTGCACAGAACACAGCAGTGATGTGCTACCTGTTCTAGAAATTAAGGATTAAGAGACTGAACGATAGATGGCTATTTTAAACAATAACTCGCACCCCATCTCACTTTCAGACAGACACACGTTTTGAATCGCCTTTCAGCCAATCGAGTGCTCGTTGTTTCCAGTTGGTATGAAGTTTCTAGGCTTTTTTTTTTTGTGGAATTTCATGCTTCTTCGCTGGCGTAGTGTTGAGCTCACTCATGTCATTATAGCGTTATTGCTCCTCATAGCTTGACTCATAGCTGTCCCACTAACCCCCAGGGTCTCTAATATCTGTACCCACCTCGTTGGCCTTCCTGGAGAAATGCAGCCAAATTTACGAATTGTTTTGGTGTATTTTTTGTTCTGCTTTGATTATTTTGTACTTCAGAGGTTCAGCCTCCAAATCTTTGCCATTTTTTTGTTCAGAGGTGGTCAGAAACGGATTCCGTATACAGCTTATGGAGAAGGCCACTTGCCTTTTGTAGCCAACTTTTGCTATTTTTTTTAAATCATACACTAACCTACAGCTTCAATGTATTTTTTGAACAGTGACATTCATGCTTCATCCTGAGGATGGGAAAAAAAAACAGTCTAAGAGACAAAATGTGTAGGAGACAATCTGTTTTATGATTGTTTATGCATTCTGTTTTCACTTCATCAGTGAAATCCTTGATCTACGTACAGATCTTCAGGACAAGCGAAAATGATAATGTTGGTCCAACATTACGGTTAAGGTGCTGCTCTGGTGTGGCCTTTTCTTTCGCCTTGCAACGGTTTACTTTGTTTTACACACTGGCTCTTTTAGGACACACATTGTTCTATAAAATAGCACGTAGTCTGAGACGGGCCGTTCCGATCACCTCTGATCAAACTGAAAGGACTTTGTCAGTTTTGTTTTTAACTTCTGTGAAGTTGCTGTGATGTTTTGATTGGCAGGTTAATGATTTCTCCAGCGAGGCCACATTGGGGATTTGAGCTAACGCACCTTGTACAGGCTAAACGGAAGTCCTGGGGGCCTGCATGCTTTTGTGTTTTCTTCGCTCTAGCACATGGCTCATGAGAGACTTCATAATTGAGCTGGAGAGTCAACAGAAAGTCCAAGTGACTTGGATTGAGAATAACTGGTTCAGGGCGTTTCCCCTCAAACTACCTAGTATGGAGTCTTTCCATAGCCCATCATTCATTCAGTGTGTGACTGAATTAAAGAATCGCATCTGAGCAGCAGCAACTGAGAACTATGGATAAAGCAACTGATGAGACACTTTCTACAGCAGAGTAACATGTCGATTTACACTTTTGTACTTAATTGTGAATATTGCGAGCGAGTTTTGTAGCGTGACAGTTTCGTTTCGGGTGAATTCCCTGCATTTTTTGTTCTTGTGCACCATTGATCAACAGCATCCTTTAGTTAGTCTGAAGTTCGTAGAGAAACATCTCGCATCCATTTTCCCCCCAGATTTGTTTGCTGCTTTAGTTTTGCACTGGGATCACAAGGCCAGCCAAACCAAAAAGCAATCGTGTCGCCCAAAATTTTTTCTATGACCTAGGTTTAGAAATTTGCAGTCAAAGCTCCAGTTGAAGCAGCAGACTTCAAACACCAAACATGTTTTCACTGATGAATGATGATATTACTGTATAGGCGACATTATTCAGTTAATCCAGTGATCTTCATGATGTGGACGCCCTGTTCATTACTGAAATAGTGAACTGATTCATTGAGAGAATTGATTCGAAGCAATTGATGGCCATGTTTAGGTTTAAGGGGAAAATTGGGTGAATTGAATTTTTACACATACAGAAACCATAAGGGTTAAAGAACTGTAGTAAAAGAGTACTGGTGATGTCTGTGACCCCAGTGAACTTGTTGGAAAGTAGTGGAATCGCCCTAGAAAATAATAAGGCACTAACGCTGTGTTTGCTGTAATTCCCTTGAGTTTCTTTTGATTTAGACCACAGTATTTTGGTTTTAGGTCACAGAGTTTGCATTATGTCATAGTAAAACCACTTTTGGTTCGCCAGTGCCCTTTCAGTAACTAACGATGGGTGTGAAGATCCCTTTAAACATGTAGGCCTGGTTTTCCCAGATGGTAGAAGTCTAGTCATGGACTGTATCTTCACTCAGAGTGCTGTGTAGTCCAGGACTAAGCTTAACCCCTGTCTGTAAAGCTGGTCCATAACGAGCCTTCACTTCATGTAAAGTTTCTAGCTTTAAACAGTTGTAGAACTTTTACATCATGTAAAGTTTCATTGTACCTTTAAAAGGCTCTTCACACACATGGTTCTCTAGGACCGTGTTTCCCATTCCTGGTCCTGCTTTTACACTGCCCTGCACTTTTTTTTCACATTTGAACTCAGTACAGGTTTGTTACAGGTCACTGGCAGCAAAAACACTCACATTTTCTTCCTCTTGCAAAGTGGTGTAACTGCATTGCACAGAATACAGCATCACTTTCAGTTGGTATCAAATTTCTAGGCTTTTTTTGTGGAATTTCCTGCTTCTTTGCTAGCGAAGTGTTGAGCTCACTCATGTCTTGACATTGCTTTTCATAGCTTGAGTCATAGCTGTCCCACTAACCCCCAGGGCCTCTAATTTCTTCATCCACCACGTTGGCCTTCCTGGAGAAATGCAGCCAAATTTACTCATTGTCTTGGTGTGTTTTTGTTCTACTTTGCCATTTTTTGTCGAGAGGCGGTCAGAAACCGATTCCATATACAGCTTCTGGAGAACGCATTCGCGTGTGCAGGGAAGTGTTCCAGCGGGACCAGGGTTGGGCAACACTGCTCAAAATGAGAAGTTCTTCTGTGGCAGCGGTTTTCAAATTGGTCTTCAGAGTCCTTGAGATGGTCCAGATTTTTTGTCCAACCAAACTTGCAAAGCAACAAAAACATGGGCCCTCTAGGGGCCCCTGAGAACCCATTTGAGTACCATTGTTTCAGGCATTGTTAAAGAAACTGTTCTGATTGCTGTTGTATTTCAGTATTGCAGTAGAAAGCCGAGCTAGAGCTGTTGATGTTGGACAGCGAAATGAAACTCTCTTAGTTACTTCTTCCCGTGCAACAGCGCAGTAGTAAAAGCATGTTTCTGTTAATGGACATAGTACACACTCACGATGATCAGGGCACCGAGCTCTGAGACCGTGGAGGTCGTGTAGCATCGATCTTTATTCGTGCGCTGATCACCTGCAACCACTCTGTGGCCATTTACTCCCATCGTGCTGCTTCAGATGGAACGTTCACCTTTATCTTTTTGCGCTCGTTTCTTTATGCAGTTTTACTGGCCGCTGTTTAATGGTCTCTCGAGACATTCTGGTGTAACGCACCTATTTGGTGTAGATTTCATTGAACTGTTCCTACCGCTTGCGTAAGAGCTTGTGACCGTCTGAGCAGTCTCGAGGATTGCATCCGATCTCTCCATACACACACGTGCGCTCAGTGGCCGAGATGATCGCTGTGAAGAACAGCTTCTTAAAATCCACTTTTGCATGTTTTGTACCAGATCAGCACATCGCCATGTAGTGCAGGAAACCGCTGTCTTCAGTACGTAAGGGCAAACCACAAACTGTGCCTTGCTCCTTTTAGTTGCATCATCAGCCAATTCGATTAGAGATGATCTCAGTGCGACGCGTGCGGCACGAACGTTAAGGGCGTGAATGGCATTCATCGTTTATGCTCACCCACCCACTCACTGCGACCAAGATTCAGGGATCCGTAGGCCATTTCTTCGAAGCGCACTCAGCGCCGCACATCTTCATTCTTCAGCTTTCTCACTGCATGCCTTCCAACAGGGATTTCAGTGTCCATATAGCACTACATAGATCCGCTTCCCCAGGTGGCTTTTCCGAAATCTGCAGTCTCTTTAGGACAGGACCCTCTCGTACCACCGCGTGTACTTTTTTCTAAGCAGAGGAAGCGTATAAAGACGTGTATTTTTGCAGACTTCCTGTATCACTTGTAGGTTTTATCGGAGACGAGGCGCGAGTGAGCGTAGTAATGTGGTGTTTTTCCCTGTAATGTTCTTGTCTGTTGGACACTTCAGCCGCTTTTTGCGCCAGGCAGCGCGGGACGGCTGCGAATACAAACCCGACTCGAGCATCTGGAGCCGTCACACGCCAGGACGGTGACCGTAGGCGGGGTTATCTGGAGGGCATCTGAAGGTGGCGCTAGTGCTAACAGCAACAAACAGTTTAGGTGTAGGATCACAGATTGTGGGTAATAGTGTCTAGTTTGAGTTTTTTTGTACTTTTTTTAAATGAATGGTGGTCATTTGACTCCGTGACGATTGCGTTTAACCAGTTAATTATCATCTGTTTCTAGATCTGCCCACAGATGAGAAAACGAGTAGATGAGCAACCAAATTCAGCAGGGGTGTCTCTCCCTAGCGGCAGCAGTGGGTTTTGTAACCGTACTGGTGGAAAAATGCTTGTAGCGACTCAAGGTTTTTTTGTTTAACGTGTGTTTCCAACAGATTATGATGGGTGACCATAAACAAGCCATCGGCTCCGGGTCTGGTTTCCTCATAAACACCATTTATTGTAAGATGGGTCGGTTTGGGGAGACCACACTCGGGCGAGCTGTTTGAGTGTCGTGTGGTGGATCTGTGATTATGATGATGATGATGAGGAGGGTTTTTGTTTCTGACTGGTTTAAAATTGTTTCTTTAAATGAAACGCAGTGATAAACTAGTCTTTCACTCAGAACTGAACTAATGCACCTGTCAGTCATTGGAAGATTATCTGTTTTACCTATTGTTGCAAAGCAACATCCGCATGCATCCTCCCATCAGCCAGTGGGAGAAAGACCTTACGTGTAAAAAGGGAACCAAATCGTTGAAGCATTCTTCTTACTCCGTGTCCATGTATCTTATTTATAATGGCCCAGTGAAAAGCCTCAAGTGTCTCTTTTGGATTCCCCCCCACCTGCTAAATGTCGACGTCGATCACATTTACGTCTAGTTTGGATTCTGGAGATTTTTTAATCCGGTTTCAAACGACTAATGTAAACGGAAGAGAGAAGGAAGCAAATCGAAGTGGGCGGCTGAGCGGGAGGGAGACTAGTTGGACAAATGAGTATTTGTGCGGGTGTTTGTGTGTTTGTGCGCGCGTGTGCGTGTGTGTGTGTGTTGTTTTTCTCTCTGTACACAGTTGGGTCACTGACACGTCAAAGCACACGCGTCTTGTGAAACGGACAGTATGAAGTAGTTTTAGCAGTAGGAAGACGTCCGCGCCCACTCACACGGCGCTGTAGGACGCGGTGAAATGATTATGTACGAGTCCCGATGGGAGTGTTTTTGGATATTTTTTTTTGGTTTTTTTTGTGGTGTTATTTTTTTCTTTTTTTTGTTCACGCTGAACATGCTCATTGCTTCCTTTCACCTGTTGGTTTTGTTTTCGTGACGTGGGTCTGTTCTTGCATTTATTATTGTTATTAATATTATTATTATTTGGATTGTGAATTCTAACCTTGGGAAACGTAATTGCTTTTGATGATTACTCCCAAGTTAGCACATACGATTGCTTAAATTAAGGTACACAACTAACTGCGACATGAGTAACAATATAAGGGTTTTTTTATTCTATATTATACTCCATTAAGGAATGTTTAGGACTATATTTCTCCAAATGTGGATTTAGCTGTTAAACCTTTTTTTCTGTTAAAGAATTCACTGTGTGAAATTTTGGATTGCATTTTTTGTATAATACAATTGCTTTTTCTTTTTTTTTCTTTTTTTCTTCAGAGGGGGGAGGGGGAGGGGAGGGGTAACAGACTGGAAAGCTGAATTAGATGAACCATGAAAGTGAAATTATTTAAAAAGTGTAACTTAATGTGCAACGATGATTCTGTACTGGCAGGGATTGTGATTAAACGATATTGTGAAGCACCGCTGGTTTTTCTTCTTCCTGCCACACACACACACACACACACACACACACAGCCGCACTGGCCAACAGCACACTCTTCCACTCTGAGAGCCAGTCCAGATTAAACTTAAGCCTGGACTAAAAAAGGAAGTGTAATGATGGCTGTCCATTCACAAATAGGACATGACACTCTTGCGGTCAGCAGAAGAGGAACCTTGTGGTTAGAACATGATGTCTCCGAAAAAGTGAAGTTTTTTTTTTAAAAAATCATTTTTATTCCTAAACCTGCATCGGTCACTGAAATGTGGTCATTCAGTGTGATGTGGTGTGAAATGGTTCCTCTGTAGAGAAACCAGTTCAGATCTTTACAGTGGTGATGGGAACCAGGGGTCTACACCGGAGTTTTACACTCATCAGCCATATCATTAACACCACTGACCGGTGAATTGAAGGACATTGACTCTAGTTATTTCATTACAGTAGAACCCGTCAGGAAGGTGGGATGTACTGGGCAGCTAGAACAGTCAGTTCTTGAAGTTGATGTTCTGGAAGCTGGGAAAAGTGGCCGAGCATTAGGATTTGAACCACGTTCACAAGGGCCTTGCTGTGGTGTTGTAGACAACGGAGTCAGAGCATCTACAGAAGGGCAGGGCCTGTGGAGTTCTCCAGATGTGCAGTAGTTAATATCTACCAAACATGATCCAAGGAAGGATAAGTGGGCACCCAAGGCTCACTGATGCACGTGGGGACTATCCTGTCTAGTCTGGTCCCACAGAAGAGCTACAGTGGTGTAAAAAGTGATGCTGACTGATAGAAAGGGGTCAGAACACACAGTGCACCACAGTCAGAGCCGTTTCAGCAGCAGGAGGGACCTACTCAGTATTAGGCAGGTGGTGGTAATGTTATGGCTGTTGTGAAACTAGACTATGTTCTCACTGGACCAAATGCACTGGCACATGTAGAAGTAAATGTTATTAGCATCCAGCGTCTTTTAGCGCAGGAACTGCAGTGTGTTTTGTTGGCCTGTATGATCAAATGAAATGCTGAAGCTCTGAAATGTGAGGTGTGATCAGCAGCAATAAGTCGAACCAACACGACAGAATGAGATTAAAACAAGGAAAAAGGAAATTTAGCAACAATAGCAGCACTGTAACAACCTTGTATCTCCAAAATGACAACCATACATGAAAAGCCCAAAACCTTCTGAACTTATCACGGAAGTTAATGTAAAATTTCATTCGTTCATTCTCCAAACCACTTCTTCCGTTTCGGGTCACAGGGAAGCTGGAGTGAGTCCTAGATGGCCATGGGCCCAAGGTGGGCTTCAGGCAGGACAGGAGGCCAACACATCACAGACAGACAATCATTCTCTCTCACACTCTCACACACACACACACACACACCTACGGACAGTTTAATCAACCTATTGCAGCCTTTGGACAGTGGGAGGAAACTCGCGCTCGCAAACTCCACACAGAAAGGCACCCGGGGATCGAACCCAGGACCTTCCTTCTGTGAGGTGACATTTATTTTGGGAAAATTAATTTAGACCTTTATGGTCTTTTGGTCCATTCGTCATGCAGTTGATGCAATGCAAATGTCAGCTGGTGTTTTCAAATTCTGTAAAAAATGGAGATACAAGGCTTTAGTCTGGCAGCAGCAATATGAAAGTACACCCCTGCTCGCCACTCGGAAGAGCTCTCAGCTTCTACACACTGACGATATAATGTCTGTAGCTTTTAGACCAGTGTAAACGCATGCGTGCTGCTGTTTTCTGTTTTCTAGCTCATGTTCAGTCCTTCATGCAATGGCTGATCACTTCGGGAGCAGATTTGCATGAGCAAACTGATCAATAGCGCAAAGGTCGAGCTGAGTAAATGCCCCTGCTGTGCTCGGCGGGGCACTGACCTGGCCTGGAGAGCAGTGTCCACTTAATGCTTTTACTGTGAACAACAAACGTGCAGCCTTACGTTTTCAAAAGGGATATAAGGCCACAACAGGTAAGAGGAGAATATTTCACTGTGTTTTTACAACAGGAGAACAAAGCTTTACAGTCACGGGGGTCCAGGACCCCACCGTCCGTCAATAATATTGACAATGCATGTTTTTCGTCTTTCTGAAAGTCGTGTGTTTACCTGTGTATGATCTGCTCTGTTTGGCAAATGTTTCATGTGGAAACCTGTTGATGTTTCTACATTTATGCATCTCTGAATCTTTACGGTGTAAACAAAGTCCGTGGGAGTGATCCGCCTGGAAACGGACCTTTTTACAGAGGAACCAGGGGTCACAACCTTTACAGTGCAATAGTCATTTAATTTATTATCCAAACCATCAGTCACGCTGCACGTGTGTCTCCCGAGTAAAACAGTGGTTAATCCATCGCCTTATGTAGTAACTGAAGTAGTTTTAGAGCTGTTTAATAATTCAGATGTCTGGTTCTTGCTAAACGCCTGTTTACACCTCCCAGACTTAACTAGGCAGATGGGTTTCAGTGGAATCATCGTGTCTTTGAGTCATTGAGTCAATGCTGTGGGCACTGATGCCTCCATTCCATCATGCTGGCTTTTGCACTTTTCACTGAGAACAGTTCGGACGGTCGTTTTCATCTTTTTCCTCTGTGATTAGCTTGGGACCAAAAACTTGCTGGCGTTTCTGAATAGTGTAGACGAGTGGCTTCCTCCTGCTAATACAGTTTCAAGTTGTATTTCTGGGTGCAGCGATGGACTGTTATGTGACAACGGCTTTCTGGAGTCTTTTTAAACCCATCACCGTGCACACGTGAAGCAGCAGGCAGCTATCAACAGCGCCCGGGGAGCAGTGTAGTGCGACGGTACCTTGCTCATGGGTACCTCATTGGTACCTGGTTCAGGACTTGAACCTGTGACCATCTATACACAAAATCAAGGTCCTAAACCACTAGGCCACCACTGCTATTTGGTGCATCATTTGACTTTTGTGACTTGGGAAGTGCACTACAAAGGGAGTAGGGAGCCAGTGGAGATGACGTACAGTCCCATAGCCCAGTAATGTAGCTGAGTAACAGTTGGCTATTGTTGCCAAGAGACGAAATGTTTTCTTTTTAAATTCCTTGGCCATTAAATTGACTTGTGGTTCAACGTAAACCTCCAGCTGAGCAGAAAAGTCTTCTCAAGCTATTTTACAACAAAGTAAAACTAGCAGAACTACCAGGTTTCTAACTCACCATAACAGTTTCATCTTCACATCTTTGCTTCCACAGATCAGAATGAAGCTGTTGGCCTGTGTAGGAGCTCTGTGGATCCTCGCCATCTGCTCAGTCCATGGCACCACTGACATCTGTGCCGCTAAGCCTAAAGACCTGCCTCTGCATCCGGTTTGCGTGTATCGCAACCCAAATGTGCATGATGATGGAGAACTGCCGACTGAGAAGCCCCCAGAGAAGATCCCAGAGGCCACCAACCCCCGAGTGTGGGAGCTGTCCAAAGCCAATGGGCGTTTTGCTCTGTCCCTCTTCAAGGAACTTTCTAAGAGCAAGCCAGAAGATGAAAACATTTTCATGTCTCCACTCAGCATCTCCACAGCATTTGCTATGACAAAGTTAGGAGCTTGCAATTCCACACTGGAGCAGATCATGAAGGTAAGATAAGAGTGGCTGTGTAAGGGGGATTCCTCTGAGCTCTCAGGGCTTAGGGCTGGGTGAAATATACATTGAATATACTCAATGTATCACAGCTTGTTCTACGTTCATTGTAGTAAGTGACTGCATCATGAACGCTGAGTAAATAACATGGTTTGAATAAATAGGTGTTTTAAGTGTAGCTTGGTTATGATTCCCCCTTATGCATATGAGCTAAAATGTTTCAGTAGAAACCACCAATAAATATAAACATTGTGATGAGTCAGAGCATCTCCATAACAGCAGGTCCAGTGATCCAGGTAGGGAGTAGTTAGTACCAAAAGTGATCCAAGGAAGGATGCCTGGTGAACAGGTGGCAGGATCATGGGCACCCAAGGCTCACTGATGCATGTGGGGACAAGTCTGGCTGGTCTGATCTCACAGAAGAGCTACTGTGGTTTAAAAAGTGATGCTGACTCTGATTGCAAGGGGTCAGAACACACAGTGCACCACAGTCAGAGCTGTTTCAGCAGCAGGAGGGACACACTCAGTATTAGGCAGGT
>JBBPDA010000039.1:9184502-9196293 GCA_037974385.1 Arnoldichthys spilopterus
TCTCTCTCTCTCTCTCTCTCTCTCTCTCTCTCTCTCTCTCTCTCTCTCTCTCTCTCTCTCTCTCTCTCTATCTCTTCTTGTATCTGGTGCCACCGGCATTATCGGGGTCTATTTAAAGCCCCAACGCTCTACCAAATCGAAGGGAAGGATGGGGGGTTGGGGGGGTGGAGGCAGAGAAAACATCCCAGAGCTCAAAAAAGGCATTCTTCAGTATTCCCCTTACATAGCCGTCTCCCAGCTAGAGCACGAGCCAGGGGAGCAGCTATTTCCCACCGTGAGGCGTGGGAGAAGGCAGTGGCCATTGGGGAAAACATGCACTTCATGCCCAGAATAAGGAAGCAGGGGCAGCTTTCCTGCCATTTGTTTATTTTCAAAGGCTTTAAGCACTCACTAGAAATTGAGTGCTCCCGCTTCTTTTTTTTCCTCCTCACCAGCGAGAATTCGGATGGTTTAAGCGCTCTCGTTTGACCAGTTATTGGATAATGACAGTTTAATGATAATGATGTAATGGAGAGAAGGTGGTTATAGTGTTGCCCATAAGACGTGGGAGGGAAAAGACTGTAGAAACCAAGCCTGGTTTTAAAGTGGGGTTCTAGGACAACTGAGCGACTAAAAGTCAAAGCAAACCTAAAACGATCAAAGACAGGGGAATCAGACTCGATACTACAATTTCCTCTCTCTCTTATGTCTTCTAGTTCCCTACGGAACATGAGGCTGTTGATACTGCAATTACCCAAAGAAAGAAAAAGAAACAAAAGGGTAAAAACAACTCAAAATCAAAAAAATGCTAAGGCACTGTCCACTGTGGGAATAAAGAAAGATAAAAGAAAAGGAAAAAAAAACAAATAATATAATTTACCTCATTAAAACCTGAAATAACGATTATTTTTATTTCTTTTATTTTATTCAGATGATGTGTCGCTCACACACTGTTAACAGTCTTGTTACACTTGACACCAGGGTACATACACCAGGCCCGGGAGACGTGGGCTGCACACCTACGGCTCCTGGGGGGCAGCTAAGGGGTTTGGAGCCTTGCCCAAGGGCACTTCAGCCGTGGATGTGGGAGGGGTTACAAGCCCTCTTCTCCAACCATGAGGCCACAGTTGTGCCACAGTCACGATAGCTTCATGCTTCTAAAAAATTCCCACATCTTTCCTCTCCTTCCTCATCTTGACCTCTCCTTCAGTTCCTCGGCTCTGCCAGCTTGCAGACAGGCCGCAGTGGTTGGCCAGAGGAACACCCGGTGGAGAGAAACAGTTAAGTTGTGCGGGGTCTCTCACCACAGGCCCAACCAGTTTGGCACTGGCTGCTGGGACAATTTGACACTGGCTGACTGGACTCGAACAAAACCAGGGAGAAGGGAACCTGGGCACAAAGCAGCGAGCGCAGTCCAGCCTGGCACTCCTCAATACCCCTCTCACACTTGACATGGGAGAGCCATTACATAATCGTCCTCACACAAAAACACGACCTTCAGCAGTGACTGAGGCACAGTGTAACTGATGGGCACATCTCGCACGTGTGGGCTCTTCATTAACCGGAATAAGGAGGAGATGCACAAAGACAGGATATGCAGCTTTATCGCTAAAGAATGACTGACCGTCTTAAAAGAAAAAGGGAAAATCCAAATTATACATAAACAAATTTATCCCTGGTTACAGATACAGTCAGTCAGCCTTGAGCTGCCTATTCTGCTTAAAAGCAATAATATTTTCAGAGTTAAAATAAAGAAGTATTATAAAGCTAATATAATAATAATATATTTAAAAAATATAAAATATATAAAAATATTATCAGAAAAAAGGCCCAGAAACCAAGAGGCTGCCCAACAACTGCCAGTCAGCTGAGTTGACAAGTATTTGATTTTTTTTTTTTAATTCCAGCATCATGACATCACACACTGCATCACTACATCAGTGCCCAATTTTTCACTTTTTCACCCGTACATACAGCTGATAGTAGCAGGAAGTATAAGCTTCCACTGCCTTGAAGCTCCAGGGTAAAAGTAACCAAGCAAACGTCAGAAACACATGATTTCTTGCCTGATCACTTGGGGTGAAAAGGGGAAAGTGCGTAAATCAGATTTTGCACCACACGTTTCCTTTACGACGACAGACGATGTTTGTCACTGCTGCGTGTTGGAGACCGATGTGTACTATCACTCTTATCTCGACCGAAGCGCGTCAGTTGTAGAGAAACCACAAGTGCATTCCACCAGAGGCACTCACACAAACACGTCCGTCTGGCAGTGCATAACAAGCATGCAGGGCCCCCCGCACCTCACCTCCCCCCGCCCCACCCACACACCATTCCACACACACCCCTCTACTCTCTCTCTCTCTCTCTCTCTCTCGCCCCCCATTTTCCCACCATTTACGCAAAGTAAATTCTCATTAAGGACCAAATTGTTTTCAGATGCTGGCCTGGCGGGGTTACCGTGGTGACAGGCTGGGAGGCGGCAGGCAGCCCAGGGCTGATGGGTAGTGGAGGAATCGAGCAGCTTTGGATCCGGAGCGAGGGCGAAAAAGCCCCTCTGCCAGGCCTCAGCGAGCCCATTCTGCCTGGCACAATGCACAGTGACGGAGGCCATTCAGTGGCTAACAAACAACGAGGAAGCACCACTGGAGAGGCCCTCTGACGAGTCACTCTGCTTCACACACACACACACACACAAACACACACACACACCTGTTCTGTGTTATACTCAGTCCATTAGTTTTTTAACACTTCCTGGTAAAGCTTTACGGGGGGGGGGCAGGAGGCAGTGGGACAACACATCTAAATATTTATCAGTGTGTTAAACTGACCAGTCATAGGACCCCCCTTATCCTTACTCACGTTGTAGTCTTTTCGCTTGCTATCACTAAACTTCAATGTTGCAACAATGTTACTCAGTTTTTGTTTCGGGTTTGTAAGTTATATTTCAACTGCTTATGTCTAAATAATAGAGAGAAATGTCTATATTCATTACAAATTTTTAATTTATGAACATGGCCCACAAAGGTTTTCTATTTATAGTGGCAAAACAGGCATTTATTTCTTTTCTGGACAGTCCCAGAAAATTCTAGAAAGTTCTAAAAGATTCCAGAAAGTTAGAAAGAAATTCTGTACAATTCTAGAAACGTCTGGACAGTTCTCACAGTTCCAGAATGTTCTGAAAATCTAATTAGCATTTAAAGTGAATGGAGAATGTTCTTGAAAACAGAGAAATGTCAAAATGTCATTGTTCTGAGCTCAGAAGCGACATTTTTGTGGAACAACAGCCATTTACTATTGATTTTAGGCAGAAGGAAAAAAACACACTTTGTATCCAGGAACAAGAGAAAAACAGAACTTTGCTACATAGTGTAATATGTTAACAAAGTGTCAGACACACATTAAGAGTAAGTAGCAGCAGTCCAGTTAAGTCAAACTTAGGCAGTCCAGTCCACTTACTCTTGAGTAACTCTTAATAGCAATTTTTGAAAGAGTGGGCAGTGGAGGCCTAGTGGTTAGGACGCTGCCTTCGAGACCTAAATTTCGCAGGTTTGGGTCTCGGCCCGTGCGCTACTGAGGTACCCTTGAGCAAGGTACCGTCCCACTACACTGCTCCCCGGGTGCTGTTGGTAGCTGCCCGCTGCTCCATGTGTCCACGTGTGATGGGTTAAATGCAGAGATCACATTTTGTTGTGGTGCTTGAGTGTGTTCACAATGACAAATTTTCCCTTCCCTTTAGAGAACATTATACCAAATCTCCTCATTTTAGTCATTTTAGAGTAAAACTCACTTTTCGTCAAAATACATCAATTTTTTATGTTGGGCCACTGTACTGTTTGTGGAGTTTTAAATTATTTTATTTATTTATTTTATTTTTGCTGTTTTATATGCAATAACTGTTGAAAATTTAAATAAGGCCAAAAAATTATTTATTAATTATATTATTTATTCTATTTATTTATTTTTTAGGGCACATTTTAAATATTTTCACTACAATAAAAACTGGGGATTATGTTTATAATTAAGAATAAATAATATACAGTGATTATTTATTAGAATTTTTGCCAAGTTGTCAATCATTTTAATTCTTTAAGATTCATATACAAGGCTGCTCATCATGCTAGACACAACTTGGTGAAAGGCAGTAAAATACCCTGGACAAGTCACCAGTCAATCTCAGGACATTGGGTATATTATTATATTATATTATATTATATTATATTATATTATATTATATTATATTATATTATATTATATTTTGTTATACTATTAGGTCACTATGTTATGCTATTAGGGTGCCTTTCTGTGTGGAGTTTGCAAGCTGGGTTAATTAAGAGCAAGAATAGCCTAGTCTTTCATTTTTCTCAAATATTTGCTCCCAAAAAATGCCCATGCTCCCATCCCCTGTGTGCCAAACATTAAGCAGCATGGCTGCAGTGTGAATGAGGTAAATGGAGAACAATAGACTTGTTTGGGTGGTGACCTCACTAATGGGGGCGTGGCTTGTAGTGGAGTGGAGACCAGATGGTGCTATCCTTAGGGCTAGAAGGTGCTATATCTCCATGGTGGACCTTTGACTCCAATCTGTCCTTTCATTGCAGGTATCAGCTGCATTAGGCTGAAGGTCGGCGCTTTAATTCAGATCCTATTAACCCACGGACAAAGAAGGTCAAGCCCAAGGTCTTTTAAACCATGATTATTAATCAGTGTCTGCTAATTCACCTTTGACCTGCATTTTTGACTCGTTCTGTTTCTTCTATTCCTCTGTTTTTTGTGTCTTCTGTGCACTCAAAAGTGCTGGAATTTTCTAAAGGGCCCATATCACAGGTTTTCTCACTGATCTGATGTCTCTTCAATACGTAAAACACTGTCAAACATCCCATTCAGTTTGGAATCCACTGTTTTTGTGACATCACAAAAACCAAGTGAGTATTAAACCTTTTATCGACAAATTTCTTGTGCAACCAGTCGTTCTGGTCAAAGCGCGTTCAGTTCCACTAAAACAAAATGAACTGAACATTTAATGTCATGTATTCCATTGAATTCCTTTGAATGCTAATGTTGCCCAACAGTATCACTACACCGATCAGCCATAACATTAACACCACCTGCCTAATAGTGAGTGTGTTCCTCCTGCTACTGAATCAGCTCTGACGGTGGTGCACTGTGTGTTCTGACCCCTTTCTATCAGAGTCAGCATTCACACTCCCCACATGCATCAATTAGCCTTGGGTACCCATGACAGAGTCGCATTGCCCACATTTCACGCTCATGAAGGAAATCTGATGACTCATTGATACTCATTCATTAAGAGAAGGTGACAGGTGACCAAAACCAAAAAAACTGAGCAATTTCTTCACCTCCGGTGTGAGTGGTGGAAGTGTGTATTCAGCGTGGGTGGTGGACGTGTATACTGCTTAACTGCAGGCTGGTTTACTAGAGCTTAACACCACCACATGATGATATCAGTTCCAGACAATCTTTACGGTCTGTGCTGTGTCAATATCAGACCAGCCCCCCCTGCCCACCCAAAACCCACAAGGTTATGCAGGTACCAAGGTACATAATAACAGGTCTGCATGCTCGGCTACTCTGCAGGGGCTAAACATCTCGGAAATAAGTGAGACTTTCCATCAAATTTTATTTTATTTTTTTGCTATCTTCAGACATGGCAAGTCCTCACGAGTCAGACTCTCAGTGCTACCATAGACTACTGCTGTATGAGGCACCTGGCATCCTGACATATCTTCATAGTCACTCACTGGTCACTTACACTGGTTTTACACTCCATTTTATCAGTTCCATTGGCCATATTGGTTCACTTTGTGTTACAGACCGTGGCTCATCTTTTCTCTGCTTTTGCAAGCCCCCCATCCATGGTAATGGCTCTCACAGGACCACCTCTTACAGGTACTATTTGGGTGATGGTCTTAGTAAGGCCAAGGGTTATAAAGTCATGTGACAAAATAAGTAAATCCCATGAAAACTGTTGATTTTTTCAATGTATATGAATAATCCAACACTTCACCCTCTTTGGTACAGTGTCTACAGATGAAGGTGATTATACTACAACAAATGACGTTTTGTGGCCATTTTCATCAATCACATGGGAAAAGAAAGTACACCTTACATTTATCTCACATTCAAGTGCATAAAATTGTGAAGCTTGGCGGCAGACTGGGCAGCTGTCAGTCATACCGCTATGAATTCTGCATCATATCAAAGACTTCTTGAAGATAATGCGAAGCCCCCCTCGTAGCAATGGCCTGAGCCTCTAGCACAGCAGCTACATTATGTGGGGGGCTTAAATCATGGCTTAAATCTTACCCCCATAGTCCCTGAACTGGGATTTGTACTTAAGAGTGAAAGTGACTATTTGTCATTGTGAACACACTCAGTCACATAACAAAATATGACCTCTGCATTTAACCCATCCACACGTGGAGCAGTGGGCAGCTATCAACAGTGAGCATTGTAGTAGGACGGTACCTTGCTCAAGGGCACCACTGTGGTACCTGGGCTAGGACTTGATCCTGCCACCTTCTGTTCACAAAGGCAAGGGTCTAACCACTAAGGGTGGGCAGTGGAGGCCTAGTGGTTAGGACACTGCCTTTGCGACCTGAAGGTTGCAGGTTCAAGTCCCTGGGCACTACTGAGGTTCCCTTGAGCAAGTTGAGGGCGCTGTTGGTAGCTGCCCACTGCTCCACGTGTGCATGTGTGATGGGTTAAATGCAGAGATCACATTTCGTTGTGGTGCTTGAGTGTGTTAACAATGACAAAGAGTCACTTCACTAGGGCACCACTGCCTACATAAATCTATAGTTTCAACCACAGATATATTTTGGATTTTCTACACATATGTAAGCTGCTGAAATCATTTTCCCACCCAACCATTAGTAAGTCTCAAATGTCTCCTTGCACTACATCATGTAATAACAGCTCCAGTGCTCAGAAATGCACAGTGTGTTCTGTAAGAAGCTATTTGGGAATCAGTTCATGATACAGTCCAGGGAAAGAAGGTATGTGTAGTCATATTACAGTGAGACATGACTGACAATCTTCATAATAGGGGAAAATGGGGGAAATGCCCCAATTAGGAACAAGATGATGATGGAAAAACCAACACAGAGTTAGGGGACATAAAGTGGAACTGTCGAAAAATTGTTTATAATCCTAAAAAGATTTTTTTTTCAAAGCAGAATGGCTCCCTGTGTGTGGCAAGAAGCTCATTGTTGCATCTGGCATTAAAAAAAACTGTAAATAATCAAAATGCAACACTAAAAAACATCATATTTTGAGGCTTTCATCAAATTTATCTTAATTATTTCAATACATTTTAAGAAACTGTAGCAAAATGACACATATTTGTAAAATAAAAACATTTGAAAAAGTCAAGATTTGAATCTTGTTCTTGAAGAGAAAGGTGTAAGTTTAACATATTATTGTTATGATTATGATAATAATTATATAATATATACATATAGTAATATTAATTAATTAATATATTATAAGATTAAGATATTATTATTATTATTATTATTATTATTATTATTATTATTATTATTATTATTATTATTATTATGTGTGTGTTCTCTTTAGTATGCAGTGTGCACAGCTCGGTTTAGAACGCACCCACTGGAGATTACGATATTGTCGCAAAACGAGGGCTGCTTTACTGCAGGTTGGATGCCGGTTCCTCCTGTAGAAAAACACGTGAAAAACGGCGTGAAATTCAGCATCAGTTCTATGCGATCAGAAATCTCAAACACACTATTTTATAGGGTCAGGAAACCCGGTCAGACTCTGGGAAGAACGTTTTTTTGTTATTACGTGTAATACGCGGTATCTAAAGTGTCTGAGCCTTAAGCATTAGCATTAGCATTAGCATTGTAGCTCACAGGCGTAAAGCAGCAGCTGCACTGTTTTCATTCCTTCTCAATTCCAGCTCAGCAATGTTGTATTTCATCGGTCTTGGCCTTGGTGATGCGAAAGATATTACAGTGAAAGGACTGGAAATAATCAAAGGATGTAGTCGGGTTTATCTGGAAGCCTACACCTCCATCCTGACTGTGGGGAAAGAAGCCCTGGTGGGTAAAAGACCCTCTGTGTAATAAATGTGGTTTAACTAACAGTGACAAGCTGCAGGTCTAAAGATATACACTAAGGTACTGTCACAGTGGGCTGTGTGCGCGATTTTTGACAATTGATTGGCCCTCTTAATTTGAAATAATCCCTGTTCTGATTGGTTGCCCTGGAACTCATAGCATCAGTGTGATGCGACGGTTTTTGGGAAATTGTGTGGGGCTCTTTAAGGGTGGCACTATCCTATCAGACGGGCAGTGGAGGCCTAGTGGTTAGGACGCTGCCTTTGGGACCTGAAGGTCGCAGGTTCGAGACCCGACCCGGCCACTACTGCGGTACCCTTGAGCAAGGTATCATCCCACTACACTGCTCCCCGGGAGCACGTGTGATGGGTTAAATGCAGAGGTCACGTTTTGTTGTGGTGCTTAAATGTGTTCACAATGACAAAGAGTCACTTTCACTTAATGAGACATTGGCTTTTGCAACACCAGCACTGCAGAAAGCTTCAAAATGTACATGAGTTCCTTTGCAGTTTGGTCAGTTTTGTGCGCTGTGAGCAGTCAATAATCCTCCATTGAACCAAGTACGTTTTTGGGTGTTTTAAGAAGTCAAGATGTTCACATGGTCCATGGTCTAAATAATTTTTTCAATCATTATATTATGTTTCTACCAGGTCTTGCACTCCCACCGTAGCATGAATACACTGTATAAAAGTTTGTAGACACCACCTCATTTAGAATCTTTTTCTGTAATCAAGGGTGTAAATATGGCCATACAGACCATCTTCTGCCTGGCCTAGTGGTTAGGACACTGCCTTTGGGACCTGAAGGTCACAGGTTCGAGTCCAGTCCCAGGCACTACTGACTACCTTTGAGTAAGGTACCGTCCCACTGCTCCCTGGGTGGTGTTGGTAGCTGCCCGCTGCTCCACGTCTGCACATTGTGATCAAACACACTCAAGCACCACAACGAAATGTGACCTCTGCATTTAACCCATCACATGTGCACGCGTGGAACAGCAGGCAGCTATCAACAGCAGTGTAGTGGGACGTTACCTTGCTCAAGGGTACATCAGTGGTGCCCAGGCAGAGACTCAAACCTGCGACCTTCAGGTCCCAAAGGCAGTGTCCCGTTAGGCAGGTGGTGTTAATGTTATGGCTGATTGGTGTATGTGAGACACTGAGGTGTTGTTCTTATTGTCTGGGTGTGTATCTCCGCAGGAGGAGTATTATGGGCGTGAGCTGCTGCTGGCAGACCGAGACATGGTGGAGCAGGAGGCAGATGAGATTCTGAAGGGGGCTGATGTCAGCGATGTCGCCTTCCTGGTGGTGGGGGATCCTTTTGGGTATGTGTGATAAAGCCGAGCAGTACTGCTGCCTTCATGTCGTTCCCGTCGTCTCTCTTCTGCTGCGTCATTTCCTCAGTTACGTGCGAATTTCATGATGGTTATTATGCAGCTTTAACTTTAACACCAGATCATGTGTTGCTGGGAGATGAATCCGTCTATGCTGGTATAGCACTACTAGTGTTATTCAGCACTGCTCGTTTTCATGATTTCGGCATAATTCTGTGGTTGGGATGTATTGCAGAGTGATTAATGTGAAATAATTGTGGAGAAAATGAAAACACAGCACAGGAAAAGCCATTGAATGTACATTTCAAAATAACCAGTGATCCTACACGTGTCTTCTGAGTAATTTTTTTTAAGAGGTGGTGTTATTTTGTCTTGCGTCTAGTGCTGCACAATATATCGTCTGTACATCGATATCGCAATATTGATCTCTGCGATATTCAAATAAGACGCTTATTAATCACAAAACCTTTTCACTTTTCCATGTGAAGAGGCGGGGCTAAACTCTTATTTAAGGAGATCTATTTATCTGTGTTGGTTTTGTGAAGTTTTAACAATACTTACACACTTCAAGCCTTTTTAATTAGAGAAATGTGTGTTATGGGCCCTTTAATGTATTGAAAAAAGCTGCAGTTACAACATGTAGCGGAATAATGGGACAGTTTGACATTAAAGGCATTTAAAGGCTTTTCCTAGAGCAATACAGTCAGCGCTGCCCAGTGCAGAGCTGCACTGTGTTCACAATGACAGAGAAACGAGAAACGTGTTACAGGCCCGTTCATATGGTGAAAAACATCGCAGTTACAATATGTAGCGGTGTAATCAGAATCAGAATCAGAGTAAATTTTTTTGGCCAAGTATGTTTACACACACAAAGAATTTGTTTCCAGGCCGATGGTGTTTCTCCCGTATTTAAACCAGCAAACAAACAAACTGTACAATTCGAAACACAGTAGTCAATATACAAACTTAATGTACACTTGACACAATGTACGTTATACTGTATTGTACACAAGACGCTGTATACACAACATACATTATTCTTGTGTGTTCCAGTACACATGGAAGCTTGTAGTCTTTTTTACATGAGCTTATACAGTATAAAATAAATAAAGTGAAAGTGACTCTTTGTCATTGTGAACACACTCAAGCACCACAACGAAATGTGACCTCTGCATTTAACCCATCACACGTGCACACGTAGGGCAGCTACCAGCAGCGCCCGAGGAGCAGTGTAGTGGGACGGTACCTTGCTCAAGGGTACCTCAGTAGTGGTCGGGCCGGGACTTGAACCTGCGACCTTCAGGTCCCAAAGGCAGTGTCAACCACTAGGCCAACACTGCCCACTAATAGTGCAATATACAGTATGTGTACAATATACAAGCCCATGCATGTACGTTATGGTTCAGACCAAAAGCAGTTGGGCTAAAGTAACAGGCAGCGCTGTTGAAACTGTCGCCGTGTTCGTGCTTATAGCAGTTTGTCAGTGTAGTGAGATTTTCTTGTCTTTTGGGTAATTGTTGGGTAATCTCGGAGAGTAGTGCACACAGGCCTTCTTTGACCCTAATTACTGATTTTACAATCTGGACTTTAGTTTTCCCTCTCATCATGTGGGCAGGGAATTGCCGTGCAAGATGTTTTTTTTAACCATGCAGCGTCACATCCTTTCTGTTTGTAAAACATTCATAAGGAACAAGCACATTAGACAAGAACTTTTGTTAACGGATCACAATGTGTGTTTTCTTCAGGATTCTGCCTTCATTAGGATCCACATGGCCAGTATGTGCACTGTGGGGGGATTTTCAGGCAGATATTTTGCTCAGTTATAGTGTGAGAGGTTAATGTGGCAGGGCTGTCTGCAGCGGCTGCACAATATAGTGTGTTAAACATCATCACGATTTTGGCATTTACAATACTCATATTGCAGAGGACAAATACACTTCAGCTGCTGAGTTGTTCTGCAGTTATGTGAACATTTCTCTCCTTGTTTTTGGTATTGAGGTGTTTGTTTAGTGGTATTAGATTTATCATTACTCTCATACACCCACTTCAACCCATGACAGACTTGGTAATTAGCTGGTTAGTTGTGATCTGGTGTGTTGGGAGCAGGGAAAGCCAAAATGTGCAGAGCAGGGGGTCCTACAGGACTAGTTCTGGGAAACACTGGATTATTGCCAGAGGGAGTTTGAGTAGCCAAAAGTGACCCACAATTAATAGTATTATGTTTACAGTTAAATAATAAGTAGAAGTGAAAATAGCTTTGCATTATTACTATAAATATATTTTTATATTTAAAATTTATATATATATATATATATATATATAAAATACTTTGGTTAAGACTGTATGTTTGTGTGTCTATATAGTAAGAATTTATTTT
>JBBPDA010000039.1:9233527-9244072 GCA_037974385.1 Arnoldichthys spilopterus
AAAAAAAAAAAAAAAAAAACGATTTCCCATCTAAAAATAATCTCTTTAGTACAACTATATGTTCATGTATTCATATATATATATAGATAGATCACATCTATTTCAAAACAGAAACAATGAGCTAAAGCTGATGAGAGTGAAGTGTCAGGCTACTTGCCAGCCTTGGCCAGTGCTTGAGAGGCTGGGAACAGTCGGTCCACAGCAAATGGCCGAAACCAGCCAAGTCCAGCCTTGGCAGAACCTAACCATGCTAAATAAAGTCAGTAATAACCTGAGGCTGCTCCAGAGGTTGCCTCAAGCGAAGATGCCTTAAAAAAAAAAAAAATAAATAAAATAAAATAAACAGCCTGCACCAAAACCTCTGGCTTTATTCGCTTCCCTTTGTGTTCCTGTGGCAGGCTCAGAGGTCAGCGGTGGCTGAAGGACGGTGGTGGGCTGGGGTGGACGGGGGGCAGGCGACTGTGGGTCCAGGATCAGCACAGGGTTGCTGCTTTAGTACTGAACATACTCCGACTGAAGGGACTGTGAAATGAAGCAGGAGGAGGAATGAAGCAATTATTAAGTGGAACACAACAGCAGAAAATTACATATCAGGATGCAGCTAAATGTTAGTGGAGAAAGCCAAGCTCTGAGGCATGTTATTATGGCCTGGCAGGACAGAAAATAGAGGAAGAAGAAGAAGAAAAAAAGAAAAAAAAAAAGTATGTGGGAAGGAGGTCAACAGCGACATCGAAATTAAATTTGCATTAAATATGCACAAATTATACTCCCTCTAACCGATCAAGGTTGGGCTCCTGAATATAGAAGTTGCTAAATATAGATGTACAACATGCATAATTGAGTGGCAATTTTTGCTTATTGCTCCACGGGGGAGGAAAAAAAAAAAAAAAAAAAAACACATATCCAGCACAAATAATGAAGAGAACTGAAGAAAGGCGAGATAAACAAACGAACAACCCGACAAACACTCAAACTAAGTAATGAAATGAACAAACGAATGAACAAATTCTCCCTCTCTCCCTCTCTCCCTCTCTCCCTCTCTCCCTCTCTCCCTCCCTCCCTCCCTCCCTCCCTCAAATCTTGACATTTTTCTGCCGTGTCCATTTCTACCCATTTGCTAGGACTTCCCTTAACCACCTGATCCCACCAGCACTGGGAGGGTAAGTGCTAGCATGAATTGCCGTAAATGCATCCATGGAGGAGAATGATAACCTCCATGTTCGGCTTCATCAGCTAACAACGCCTGCAATGTCTGGGACTGCGCTGAATGAGTGATCGGGGAGAGGGGAGGGCCTCTACTCACTCAGAGAGCAAAGTCAATAATGAATCTCAGACTGGTACAAATAACACTAGAGTTATCTGTGAGCAAGGTACTGTCTCCAAGCTACGTCAGCTGCCCACTGCTCCTACATGGATGGGTTAAAGGAGGAGGTCACATTTCACGGTGGTGCACTTTTGGGCCTTACAGTGCCACAAACTCCATAAGCAAGTCTATAAGCTATGATTACTTAACATGGAAAATGTGAAGCGAGGGTGTGATGTGAACGTGGAGACCCCACAGGTCGAGTCTGAGGTAAAAGCTAATACATTAGTCTCATAGCTGCAGCAAACTAAAAGAAACAAGTTGTGTTGTTTGTCTGGGGTTTGAGAACACAAGCACATAAGGACTGTTCCTTCAGTACTTCAAATGAGTCCTGCGCTTGTTTCCTGTTTACTAGAGGAAGACAGTGATGCTGGATAAAAGCCCAGCAGAACTAACAACAAATGCTGTGAAGCTAGAAGACTGCAGTTCAAAATAAGCCGTATAAAATATTTTGTGTTCTGCCCTGAAGCGTGTGGGTGGTTTTATCTCGTGTGTTCATATGCCACAGTCATGAAACGCCTTCGTTCTCATCCACTTATGGAGAAATGGACTTGCCACAAGTCAATAAGGCCAAAAACAGGTCGAAAAGTCACCACAGGACCTGCATCCCAAATGGTGTAGTTGAGAATCAGTTTCCAAAGGAGGTGGAAAGCAAACAGGGAACGATGTGGGAATTACCCAAGAGCTTCCTGCCGGCACGACTGCGAGGAGGTGTTTGATTATGAAAGAATCAGGAGCCGGGTTTAAAAAGAGCAACAACAAAAAGGAGAAAGCAAAAGAGGAAATTCACTCCTCTGAGACAGCAAAATTGGAAATTTGCTCATAGCCTTTCCCTGCCGACCGGAAGACCTTTTGTCAGGCAAGTTCACAGTAAATCATTACTCTTCCAGCATATTCTGCTGCACTGGGAGCAGTTTGCTGGCTTATGTAATGGCTGTCAGGTCGTGGTGATGAAGATCGGGGGACAGTGGATGGGCAACTTGATCACAGGTCAGCACATGTCCAGCCTCCGGAGCACCAAGTGCAGACATTCAGCTGCTCCGGCTCGTGCCCTATAACTACTGTTTCCTTTCTTAAATTACCCACACTTCCTGCAGTGGAGAGACACATGTTGAGAGAGCTGCAAGGGTGACTAAACGTCTGTGCAAACTTTGCACAACTTGCAGGTTTGGCTTCTGGCATAACACATACCACACATTAATTTGATTTTTTTCAAAATTATGCCAAAACCAACACATGGCTGCACGAGAAATACAAATATTAGAGTAAGTGAAGAGAACATGCTGCTTTTCTGGAAGTAGAACATGTGCATAAACAACAGGTGGCTGTGAGATTGGGGAAGAACAAAGGCCTGACTGATATTAAAATTACATCACAATACAAATTTCAGATAGAGCGCTCATCACTGGGCCCTACTTATGGCCAGATCACTAGTCCCAGACTATTTCAGCTACCATGGCCAAACTAGTCTGGGACTGCAGGCCGCGGTGAATGGAAAAGCGATCCAGTTACGCACAGGATTGATTCATTTTATTACATTAAAGAAAGAAAGTAGAGCAAAAGCTGGTGAAGATCTTGAAATACGCTCGTCTTACATGATTAAAAATTGTATGAGAAGCGAAAGCTTTATACACAAGGACATACTGCATATACTGTAACCACTGGTCATCACTGCCTGAAACGTAATAAGTCCCTCCAAAATGAGCCTATGTTTTTGTGGGTACACAGTTAAGTATTGGATCCCTATCGGCCCATTTGGTCCGCTTTACACCGATCAGCCAGAACATTAAACCCACTGACAGGTGAAATGAGTAACACTGATTACATCATTATCTCATTACAGTGCCTCCTGTGAACGGGTGGGATATATTAGGCAGCGAGTGAACAGTCAGATCTTGAAGTTGATGTATTTAAAGCAAAAAAAGGGCGAACGTAAGGATCCGAGACTTTTGATACGGGCCTTACTGTGTTGACTAGGCAACGGAGTCAGAGCATCTCCAAAACAGCAGGTCTTGTGGAGTGTTCCAGGTGTGCAGTAGTTAGTACCTACCAAAAGTGATCCAAGGAAGGACGACGGGTGAATCAGGGACCGAGTCCTAGGCTCACTGATGTGAAGTGAAGGCCGGCCCATGTGGTCCAATCCCACAGAAGAGCTACTGTGGTTTAAAAAGTGAATGCGGAGTGATAGAAAGGGATCGGAACAAACCACACGGCACCACAGTTAGGGATGTTTTGGCCACAAGCAGCTGACCTACACATTATTAAGAAGGTGGTTTTAATAATGTGGTCGATCAGTGTAAACGCACACATGCAGCCAGACAGGGCAGTGGTGGCCTAGTGGTTAGGACGGTGCCTTTGGTCCCTGAAGGTTGCAGGTTCGAGTCCTGGCCCGGGTACCGTCAGTACACTTCTCCCCGGGTGCTGTTGGTAGCTGCCCGCTGCTCCACGTGTGTACGTGTGATGGGTTAAATGCAGAGGTCACATTTCGTTGTGGTGCTTCAGTGTGTGCGCAATGATGAGGAGTCACTTGTAATATATATATTGGCCACGATCTGCTATGACCGACCCCTGACCCCTAGCTAAAAGACAAACAGGAAGGTTCTCAGTCAAATCAGCTTGCAGCCTACAACACTCCCAGCACATCTAACAGCAGCATAGAATCAGCTGTTAGTCCTGTTAGTGACCAAGAAGAGCATTACAAGTATCAGAAAATAAATAAATAAATAAATAAAAAGACCCCGTGTTTAAGCCTGCACCATTCAGACAAAGCGGATAGATTAGCTTAAATGTAATGGTCTGTCGAGTGAGCGTGGGATGCACTCAAAATGAAGGGGAGAAGTTAAAAGGTAGTGTATATCAGAGTGCAGGGAGAAAATCTGAAAAATTAGTCTCAGCGCCACAGTCAATTAAAGCCCACTTGATGGCAGCAATTAGGTCTATATTTGAATGCCTTGATAAGCACTTCATCAGCAGGCATAAGAGAAACACACAGAGTGAAATTCCCTGGTAAAAATCAGAAGCAGTAGAAAGCAGTTGCACACCTCCTGTGCAAGTAGGCGTACCCTCGAATGTGCACAAACGTGCATGTGCACGCGCTCAACAGAAAAGGATTCATATCGCTCAGAATGAGGCAGTTAGATGTAAGAATAAGCCTAGTTGTTATATAAGCCTGGGCCAAACTGCATCATTATGGGTTTTTTTTTTTTTCGTTTTTTTTTTCCTAAGTCTAGACTCAAAACAGTAGTTCAGACTAAAATAAAATGAGCACCATTATGCCCTAAAGCCATCTGCATAACAGCTATACTGCAAAAAAAAAACAAAAAACGGATATATCTAATATTTCTCATCATGAGGTTGAACATCAAAAACCTATTTCTAGAAGCTTCTTTTAATTTTATGTAGGGAAAGTGTTCTAATCTAATGGCAGAAGATTTTACTTCAGCAGAAAACAATGCAGGTAATGTTGATTGACCTGTGAATGCAATGTTTTCATTGGCGTTATTGCAGGGCACGAGCTTAATGGAAATGTACGTTGACTGGGGAAAAACAAACTGTATGAACTATGGCCTCAAACGGAGTCGGTAAATAACTCAAAGTCTCCAGAACAATAAGCCCAACTAGAGGCATCAGTAAGATTAGAGTCAGTGCAAAAATAAAGACAGAGTGAGGAAAAAAGAGAGAGGAACAGGCTGTGTAAGTGGTAGTAGATGCTGCTGTTGGGTGTAAAGGAGTGTGAAGGGATGGGCTCACTTACGGGAATAGAGCGGCTGAGGTAGCGGGCGGAGGGCCGGTTTAGGCCTGTGGTACTTTGAATCTGCGCCGCTTCCTCGATGGCAAATCTGCTAGAGGTGGAGGAGGCCCCTGCTGGGCTGCTATAGTTGTGGTTCTGGTTGTGGTTGGTGAAAGATGGGCTTTTGCCTGGTCCGACCCCGTTAGCGTTTGCGCTGTTGGAGTTATACTGATTATTGTTGACTTCGTAGCGGTTGCTGTGAGCAGCTTGAGCGGAGGGGCTGCCGAAGGCCATGCGGGGGGTTGAGGAGGTGGGAGAAGAGGGTGCGAAAGGCGAATGGGAGGAGGATGAAGGCTGCCTCCCAGGACTGGTACGGTCTCCATCGGTCTCGTACAGGTTGCCCAGGGAGGTGGTTAATCTGGAGTTTAAAGAGGAGCTGGGGGTGGGGTGGGGGGGGTACAAATACAGAGGGGTAGTGGGGGGGATGCTGGACTCATCACTGCAACACAAATAGAGCTTTTTCATGCAGGTTTGTGGGTGTAACGGAGTTTGCTGGGCAAAGCAACTTCTGGTGAAACTGAAGTTTTATCTACACTTTAAAAGATTCACTTCAAGTTTCAGTTCCATAAATGTGTCTAAACTGGTTGAAATATGAACGTTGTATAAAAGTTGTCTAATTGTATAAACTGCAGCTATGAAAGGAAAGTTGCCTGTGTGTTACATAAAGATGTATACTACAAGGCACATGCAAGCTTTAATGTATAAAACAGAGACGACTACAGGCAGCTATATGCAAAATTTTGGGTTCCCTTGCTTGTTTCTTGGATTTTTCAGTGTAGAATTATTGTTTTTTTTTGGTAAAAGAAAAAAACTTGTTGAAAAAAATACATAAAACGTGGTCTGTGCAAAAATATTTGGCACATTTTATATGCAATTTCCCTCTAATAAGACCAACGCTCCAAATAAATAGAAATTTTGCACCAAATTTGCTCAAAAAAATATTTATGAATCAGAATTAAGCTTGTTCTCTGTGTAGTATGTGTTAAATAATGTCCACCTTTCTGAATCTTGCATATGACCGTATGTGTACAAAAATAATTACCAATTTACTAACTATTGTTAAAATTTAATCTTTGTAAAATTGTTGCTATTGGCTTCAATTAGGCATTAAGAACATGTAATTGCTGAGGTTTACTTATTAAACGGTCCTGAAAATGTTTTGCTTCAGCTTCAATTTACCCTGAAGTTACTTAATCCAGCAAATGCGTAACTGTATGTAAGAACGGTCCTGCATGAAAAAGCACTATACACACACACACACACCACGTAACCTAGACAACACAGCAGGCCCATACAGAGGTAAAGCCTCAGTCCTTTGGTTTTATTCTGATGTCCACATGGGAGCAAAAATATTTTAAAGAGGTGAGTTTCAGCATAAAAAAATATATATAAGCTGAAAATTTAGCTGATTAAAAGACATCATAAATCTACATTTAATATTTGCTCCCCAAAGCTGCCAGGTAGGCAGTAGGAAACAACGGTCATGTTCTAGAACCAAAAACACTCAAGGTGCCAGTTTGTATCAGGCAAGACAAGTAGAAAAAGGGACAAAGGCAGGGAATGTGTGCAAGAATCAGAAGCTCAAGTGAAGCGTGGTCCTGACTTTGGCTATTTTTCAGTTACGTTGGCAAGAGGGAGCGAGTGACTCACTTCATTAAGCGAACTTTCCCTATTGTTCCTATAGTAAAGCTTCACATTAGAGCATGGGATAGTCACAGAGAGGGAGAAAGACCACAAGAGGGCTGAAAGGAAAATACGAAGCAGAAAGAGAGAAAAAAAGAGAACAGAGAAAAAAAAACAAAGAAGTTAAAAATATTTTTTGATTAAACAAGGAAGGAAGAAAGTCATTAATAAAGTATCAGGAAGCAATGACAAATGACAGATGAAGAACGGAAGTATGGTGGGGAAAGAGATACGGAAACTGAAAACGCAGGCGTGAAGCCCAAACAGGACAAGGAAGGGAAGGGCATGAAGGAAGGTGGTGGTGGTGTACCAAAGTACAAGACGGCTGTGGGGGAGGGGCCTCACCTTTTGAGGTTGGATGAGGAAGAGGAGGCTCGGCCGATTCTCTTGGCAGAGGCGGACACGGAGGAGGACGACGACACTTTGGAGGATTTGAGGGGCGAAGTGGGACCCTGAGGGCTGGAGACTGAGCTCAGTCTACTGGGACACACACACATACACAGAGACAGACAGCTTATACTGACAGTCAGCACTACTAGATTGAATAAATAAATAAATAAATAAATAAATAAAAATCAAAACCTCGTAACTTTTTTCTTGATTTTTCAAGACAAAACACAAATTCTCCAATTCTACCAATGTATACAGAGAGTCCCTTTATCTACTTTCTTGTATTATAATAATTATTATAATTTTTACTATTTTATTTTGCGTTAATAATATTATTTATGTTGCCGTGCAAAGTTGAGGAGGCTCGGAGTCCAAGAATGTTATTGCTGGTAATGACGTTCCATTGTTACATGTATAAAGAAACTTGATCCTGAAATGCACTGGGAAGCCTGTTACTGTACTTTAGATTAGCAGGTGACCGGTTACTAATATCCCCTCAAGTAAAGGAGCTGAGACTGGGGCTTGGCCTATGGGTTGTTCAAGGAACCTGTGCACCTGGCGCTCCATCACCTGCTAGTGTAAACACATGGCTACGAGCATATGGCTAGTGTAAACAAGCAAAATGATTTTCCTTCTCCCACAAACTACCCAGATCAGGTTTTGTTACGACACCAAAGAAAAATATTTCAGTTTAACAGAAAATAATCACATAGGACAGAACGTTTCCAACGCAGCCCTAGTGGATCCTGTATCTGCTCCACTTTTTAGCACTTTCCCTGCCCCCAAAAACCTGCGGCAAATGATTAATGGCTGTTAAACTCTGCTTGACGGAGTCAGGTGTGTAAAAGCTGGAATACAACAGCAGCACAGACTAAAAAACTGAAAAGCCAGGTGGGAATTACCGAGAACAGGACTGAAAACCACAATTTTACCATAATAACTCTTAATATTTTTATTCTATTTATTCTTCAAATTATGTTGCACTCGCACACTGTGAACAGTGAATGTGTCCTCTGCGTTTAACCCACCCATGACACCTGTGTGCATACACCAGGCACAAGAGCTGCACATCTACGGCACCCGGGGGCAGCTAAGGGGATAGGTGCCTTGTCCAAGGGCATGTCAGCTGTGGATGTGGGAGGTGAAAAATGCTGCTTACTCACTCCCACCTTCCCATATTTTCCCTGCCGGTCCCAGGGACTGCACTGAGCTCTAGTCAATCCCAATCTGGATTTCCCCAGCCATTGATTCTGACCACAAACGTCGGATTTCAAACAAAGAGGAATTCTTAACAGTGGAAAAAGTCCAGAGATTCTTATCCTTATGCCAACAGGGTGGAGTAAAACTTCAAGCACAGAAACTTCCTTTTGGTTTATGACCTATAAAGCTTCTCATGTAAACTCTTCACCATAGACTGGCTTAAACGATTCCTTCACCAGGTCGTATTGTGGCAGAAAAGGGCTTTAAAGAGCCAGAAATAACCCGGGGGGTCAAGAACTATTTGGAGGCGCTGGTTAAAAGTGCAGGGTCAAGGCTACTCCGCTCCTGCTACTCCTACTCAAGCCTGTGCAGCAGCTCTCCACTGTAACAAGCCTCCTCTTGCCTTTACTCACTGAAAATAGATAAATGGTGTTTAAACAGAACAGCCCAACTGTCCAGCTGATAAGCTCGCTGCTGAAATCAGCCTGATGTTCAGATTCCACAGATTTATCTGCATGTGAAATCCTGCTAATGTAAATGCTATATAAACATCTTGTATTGAAAAAAAAAAAAAAAAAGATGTTCAGAAATGCTATGTGGGCAGTGGAGGCCTAGTGTTTAGGACCCTGCTGCTGTGAACAGAAGACCCAGTTACCAGTGAGGTACCCTTGAGCAAGGTACTGTCCCCTACTCTGCATTCCACAAGCTTCCTATAGCTGCCCACTGCTCCATGTGTCCACATGTGATGGTGTAAATGCAGAGGCCTCGTTTTGCTGTGGTGCACTTCGTGGGATTGAGTGTGTTCACAATGACATAAGTGTCCGGTGGAGTGGAGACAACAGATGAGAGACTTCAACATGAGATATCACCTGTTCCAACAAGGGTTTAAGTTGCTTGTTTAATATTTATAAATTCAATCTTTTTGACAACTAATAATCATATCAGTCAGTCATAATCTATTATATTACCCATCAGAACACTATTGATTCGACTTTTTTTGGGGTACAAAGTGTGTGTTCCCAATCCCTTCTGCTTAAAATCAATAGTAAATGGCTGTTGTTCCACAAAAACTTGGCTTCTGAGCTCAGGACGATGACATTTTTACATTTATCCGTTTTCAAGAACATTCTCCATTCACATATCCTGGAACTGTGAGAATTGTCCAGAGGTTTCTAGAAGTGTATCGAATTTTCTAGAACTTTTTGGCACTATCCAGATATAAATTATCATAAAATGACATCCTCGTTTAAAACACAGCTGCTGAATCGCTATATGGTACTTTGTCCATATTGTGCAGCAATGCATCCATCACCCCTTCTTTCCTCTTTCTCCTCCTTCCCCTGCTCTAACGTCCACTCCCTCAGTCACTCTCGGTCTCTGTGTTTTAAAAGGAGTGGGCAGGATGAGAGCTCTCTTCTCTTGCCCCTCTTTGTGAGGAAATTAATTAAGGGTCGAACACTCATTCAAAAGAGGATGTTGAATTTGCATCAGAGCCTAAAGTGCTAAAAAGCAGGCGGTCTGCATCACCGCGAGCATCATCCGGATCTGCATGCGATTGTTCTGCTTTTAGAGCGAATGCGTTGAGAGTTTTATGTTGTGCTTCTTGAGTTTAAGAGGCACAATAAGAACACTGTCCTGCATAATGTGTGCGTAAAAGGGGAAAGAGGATTCAGGTAAGTGCCTTTAAGGTGATATTTGCTTAATCACACTGTGGAAAATGCTTCAGCTTATGCTACATACTACAGTTATTTTCATGATGCAAATGGAGACATTTAAATAAATGTTGGGAATAAACAAATTTACAGATCCATCCATCCACCCACCTATCCATCCATCCATCCATCCTTCCATCCTTCCATCCAATCCACCTATCCATCCATCCAATCCACCTATCCATCCATCCAATCCACCTATCCATCCATCCATCCACCTATCCATCCATCCATCCACCTATCCATCCATCCATCCATCCACCTATCCATCCATCCATCCACCCATCTATCCATCCATCCACCCATCTATCCCATCCATCCACCCACCTATCCATCCATCCATCCACCCACCCATCTATCCATCCATCTATCCCATCCATCCACCCACCTATCCATCCATCCATCCA